>CM065480.1:32000959-32080814 GCA_032873175.1 Leptopilina drosophilae
CTAAACATCATGCCAGAAACATCAAGTGCTTCAAATGACCATTTGCAAAATATTCTTGCAAAAAAGGAAAGATTGGAAACGAGATTAGTAGCTATGGAACAACCAGTTAGAAGAGAGGAAGGTTTACTCTTAAATGAAAACGAATTAAACAGCGATCACGAAGAATTAGAAGAAATTACAGAATATGATTTTGGGAAAGCATAAAATTAGTACCAGAATTTAACGGAAGCGGTATAGAAATTTTCATTCACCCAATAAGATTATCTAAAAGAAAAACGAAAACAAATGAGAGACTAACATTACTACATCAATAATTGCACAAAAATTAGTAGGAAGAGCAGCAAATACAATTAGATCATATGCGGTTAAAACCTTTGCCGATTTTTTTGAGAGATTACAAATTTTATTTGGAGAAAAAGATAGTTTAGAATCACCTCAAAGGGCTCGCGATTCATGTATAATGGGCAAAAATGAAGGTTTAGAGTCATTCACCTCAAGATTTATGCAGTGTCAGGATAAAATCAGGCAGTCTATAGATAGTATGAATATAAAACCTCAAGAAACTTTCGTAAGACAGGAAACAGAAACAAATGCAAGTGTCAGAACATTCTTAAGAAATATACGTGAAGAATTTGAAATTAGAATCCGTCCTCAGAAACCGAAAACGCTGAATGAATGTTTCAATATTGCCTCAGAAATTAACGTGAATTTGAAAGATAAAAGAAGAATTGACAATTTTACCAGAAACCCAAGAATTGAAAACCCAGTACCAAAACCAAGATTTAGCAAACCGAGAATTTTAGAAAAATGCAACCATTGTAAAAATTTAGGACATACAGAGGATGTTTGTAGAGGAAAATTAAAAGGTTTACCACCTCGTCAAGAAAAAACTCAAAATTTTCAGTCACGACCAATCAACACCAAACCACCAGACCGAGTGCAGCTAAGCGAAGAATTTTCTTTATCGGAGAACCCGTTAAGCACGACTTTCCACCGATATCAAGAGAACGAAAAAGACACGACACACCTATTGTGGCTTTAAAATTTGATAAGCTAGCATCAGGAAAATTTGTAGTTGATACAGGATCGAATATATCAATTATAAAAGAAAGTATGTTACAAGGAAAAAACTTTAAAAAATACGCGCCTCATAATGTTTTAACAATCGGAAATAATCCCATAATGTTCGAATATTCTATTTGTTTAAAATTCTACGGTAAAGAAACAGTTTTTCAAGTTACAAAAGATGAAAATGCATTTAGAAAAAACGGTTTAATTGGAGTGAATTTACTTTACGATCAAAAATTTAAAATGGATTTAGAAATAGGTATTTTAAAATTAGGATCTAAAATACTTTATCCGCAATCTAGTGCAAACAAGAGAGATAAAATCTGTTTTACTAATTTTAAAGGAAAATATTCAGCAATTACAAAATATGATTATGAAACTATTTATAAGAAAGGAATTGCTAACACAAACGCTGACGCCTTATTGCGAATTCTAAGGGTTCAGATGACAACAGATGGTACAAATGACACGTTAGAACAGCAGAACGCGCCTACTACAGGTGTAAAGGAAAAGAATAAGAAAATTGAACTAGATACGCAAACAGAAGACGACAATTTAATAATTGTTGACGAAAATAAAAATGAAAATATGGAAATAGATTCACAAACAGAAGAAAGCGATCAATCAATGATTAAAGATGAATTCAAAGTAATAAAGACTATAAAATTGACTACAGATACTAAAGAAGTACACTGGATAAGAGATATACCTCAAAAAGAAAATGATGACGCGAGTAAAATGCGATTGAAAACAAATAAAATAGAAGAAACCGGACAGTTAATCATAAGACGAGAATTCGGACCGACAAAGATAAAAGAAATTTGGATCACGAAAGGAAAAACAGAAGAAGATGACAAAATAAAAATTAGTCCTCAGGTGAGAAATAAGCAATTAACAGCATTTTTAGAAAAAGAAACTAGAGAAGAAAGATTAAGAATTATTTACGAAGATATAGATGAAAACAAAATATCAAGAATTCTTTTTAAAATATGGAAAGGCGGTGATAAAGGAAATATATTTGATAAAGAAACACATTGAAAGAAATAGAAGAAAAATTATAGCAGAAGCACATGAAGGAATATTAGGAGGACATTATTCTAAGGATATTACAGTACAGAAGATAAGAAATATGACAAACTGGCTCAACATTACAAAAGATGTTGAAGACTTTATCAAAGCATGTGATCTATGTCAGCGATTTAAACAAAATGAAAGAAAGCAGGAATATTATGAAGAATCAGATATACCAGAAGGACCAAATTAATGATAAAATATCAATAGATCTAGTGGTACCTTTAAATGAAACTTCGAGCGGAAATAAATACATTTTGGTGATTCAAGATTTTTTACTAGATATGTGCATTTGGAATCATTGAAGGACAAATCAGCAACTTTAGTCATAGCGGCTATGTGTAAAGGATATTTAAAAACGAACAGAAAACCCTTAGAAATACTTACTGATAATGGAAAAGAATTCATTAATAACGAAATCTCAGATTTAATGACCGAATTAAAAATAAAACATGTAAAAACTTCAATTTATCACCCACAAAGTAATGGAAAGAATGAAAGATCGCACAAGAAGATTAACGAATATTTAAGTATTTATGCGCAAAAAGATGAATGGGATAAAGAGTTACCTAAAGCAATGTTAACATACAATATAACAATAAACATAATTACAGGATTTTCTCCGTTTGAACTACAGAATGGCAGAAAAGCAAGAGAAGCATTTGAAACGTCAAACAAAATAACGAACCTCGTAAAGAAAAACGAATTAAAACAATTAGAACACAAAAATAAATTACATGTAGCAAGAAGAAAAATCAATGAATCTCAAAGAAAACAAATTCTGACTGATAAAAAGACAATTGCAGTTGGGAAACAAATATTGATAAGAAATCATATGAGAAAAAAGAGAGACCCCTTATAGTTAGGACCACATGTAGTTTTGCATAAAATTGGGAATACATATACGATAGAAAATAATAGAAAGGTACATAGAGAAGATATTAAGAAATATTTTATTTTAGATAGTGAAGAAGACGATTTGGATGACGACAACAATGGCAATTCTGATGAAGATTTTGATAATAAAACCTCGTGCTGGTTGTAGCAGAAACTGATTATAATATAACGGAACTAAAAGGAAATATATATATATATATAAAGAAGAAATAGAAAAAGCGTACTTATATTTAGAGGAATGGAAATTAATGATTATGATAAATGTTACGAGAACTAAAGATAGAATAGTCGTTATTCAAAAAATATTAACACAGGTTAGTCATCTATGCAGGGCTAAATGTCAAGAAAATTACGAAATTAAAACTATCGCTTTTAGATTTAGTCGTTTAAGGGAAAAAGAATCATTATTATATAACATAATGGGTAAACAAAGAGTTAAAAGAGGACTTTTAAATATAATAGGAGACGCACAGTGGCGCAAAATGTACTTTTTCGTTCCAAATCAATCTGCAGGTCACAATTTTTGACCAAAATGGCTTTGTTTTTTTTCTAAATCTTCGTAGACAAATTCTCTATCGATCTCTCGAGCTCGATTTTTTAATTTTTATTTTTTAACAATTTTTAATAACAATAAGTATTTAAAAAATCATGAAATTTTATAAAATATTTTCTTTACGTTTAATTAATTAAAAAAGTTTATCAAAAAACCTATTAAAATAAAGTTTGAGTGTTTCTGAAGTGGAAAAAAAGTATAAAAATTTATTAAATTGTTTAAACAATTAATTGTTTTTACTTTTTTCATAAACTGTATTTAGAGATAGAAATTTCAAATTTTTTTACAATTGTTAAATTTTTTATAAGTAAAACATCTACTGATGATAAAAAAAAGTTAATTAATTAAACATTGTTTAAACAATTAATTTTTGTTATTTTATTTATAAGCTGTACTTAGGGCTAGAAATTTTCTAGTTTTTTTTACAATTGAGCAATTTTTTAAAAGTAAAACATCTACTAATGATAAAATATAGTTAATTAAACATTGTTTAAACAATTAATTGTTGTCATTTTTTTCATTCACTGAACATAGGGCTAAAAATTTCTAATTTTTTTCTATATTATGCATTTTTTTGTAACAAAAACATTCAAGTATAAAAATAACTAATAATTAAATATTAAAATATTTACTAAGCACTGAATTTAACGATTATTCCGAGTCAGGTGTTTAAAAAGAAACAACAAATGTTGTTTTACGTTTCGACAGCGCGGCTGCCCTCTTCAGAAACTATAATTTATTTAACAAAAAAGAATAATTAAATTAAATTGCATTATTAAAATAACATAAAACTAATAATTATAAAAACAGTTTTTTACCGAAAAATAAAATAAAAGTTGAAAAACGTTCCAAAGAAACGTCTTTGTCGTGGCGATTACAATTGGACACTGGCGAATAAAAAGTATATAATTTTCGAAGTATATCTAACTGACGTGAGGTAAATGACCGTGACAGTAAACAAAATTCAGGAAATGTCAGGGTAAATCAAAATAGATTAAGAATATTTCATTTCGTTTATAAAGTGATTATAGCAATTATTGAGACTTTGTACATCTTCCTTTTTATTAACCGGATTTTTTTGTAAATTAATATGGATCATTTCTGATATTAAACGTTTTTTGTAGTTTGTTTCTGTATCTAGTATGATAAAATTTTCCCAATCAAATGTGTGTCTAAAAAAGTCATTATGGGTAGCGATTACATTAGAAATAGAATTTTTATGTTCTTTAATACGAACACCCACCATTCTTTTTGATTGTCCCACATAACATGCAGAGCAATTCTCGCAATTAATTTTATAAACAGTATTGATATTTTCAGATTTTATATTTTTGTCCTTGCCTTTTTTGCTTCCTCGTGAGGAAGCTTTGTAGTCGTTTAATTTACAAAATTTTTAAAAATCCTTTTGACAAATTTTCTTCTATATAAGACTATGTTATATAAGACCCTGAACAATTGTCCGGATGTATGTATGTGTGTGTATGTGTGTGTGTATGTGTGTGTGTGTGGATCCCGATTTTTGTGAACACGATAACTCGAAGAGGTTTTAACGAATTTGGCTAAAATTTACCAGGTATATTTATCATAAAAATATCTCGAACTGGATTGATAGACTTTAAAAAATTCTCAGAAAAAAATTTTTTTTTGACTTTTTTCTAAAAAAAAATTTTTGAAAAAAATTTTTTTTTAAATTGGTTATTGAAGTTAATATATAATAAAATCTTATTCTTTGCATCAAGACGAATCGATTGGTAGATAAAAAGAATAAATTGTATGAGAATTTATAGAGTTAATCACAATTAAAGCTGAAAAATTCGCATTTTTCTCAAAAAATGAGTTCTTTCCGCAAAATTATAATGCTGTATAAGAAAATCTTACTCACTTATTTCTAAAATTTTATTCTTTGCATCAAGACGGATCGATTGGTATAATTATATAAAGTATATATTGTATTTAAATTTATAAAATTAAAACCAATTACAGACACAAAATTTACATTTTTAATAAAAATTCATTTTTTCTTAAGAATCACGTTGCTGTACAATACAATGTTATTATTTATTGAAAAATAAATCTAAAATCTTATTCCTTGCATCAAGACGAATCGATTGATGTATGTAAAATATATATTCTATTGAAAATTATAGAATTAATTACAATTAAAGATGAAAAATTCATTTTTTTATTAAAAATTTTATTTTGTTCATTTAGGATTAAAACCAATTTTATAAATATTTTTTTGATTTTATAAATATTAGATCGTATAAGAAATTACTTAAAAATTAAATATACTTAATATACTTAATTATAATTATAATAAATTTTTAAAATTAATTTTTAATTAGATTTGAAGACAACAACATGGAAAATATGTCAATACGTGACAATAAGTTATTGCTTCCTCCACGAGGAAGCAAATGTTTTTGCTGATCGTATAGAGGAAGCAAAATGTTCATGTAATGAACATCTGGATTTACAACTTGTTGACAAAATTATGATTCATGTTATTATTTTTGTAAGGAATGAATAGAATGGAGTAATTATTTAAAATTGAGGAAGTTTTTTCAAAAAGGTTTGGAACATAAGGCAATAATATTTTTGGTGACATTGTGTAAAGTATTACATTTTTGTCAATAGGAAGATGAGATTTAGATTCTATAACAGAAATACGTTTCATTATATGCTTATTTATGAATTCTAATGGATAATTGTTATTTAATAAAATTTCTTTGACAATTTTTATATTTTTTGAGTGGAATTGCTTATCAGAGAGTTTTATAACTCTATCAATTAAGTTTGAAATTATAGCAATTTTTTGAGTCAAAGGATGTTTAGAATGGTAGTTAATGGTTCGTCCAGAAAATGTAGGTTTTTTATACCAGTCAGTAATGAGTTGATTTTTTTCGTTAATAATAATAAGAACATCTAAAAAATTAATGGTATTATTGTTTTGTATTTCAAAAGTAAACTGTAATCTTTCGTCATAGCTGTTAAAAGTATTAATCATTTTGTCAATTTTATCTTTTTGTATGCAAGTAATTATATAATCAACGTATCTATAGAAAAAAGTGGTTTAAAAGACAATTGGGCATTACAATAGGTCTCAAGGTCTTCCATGACAATATCAGCAAAAAGACCAGATATTGATGATCCCATGGGTGTACCATAAATTTGTTGGTAGTATTTGTCATTAAATTTAAAAAATGTATTATCAAAAAGAAATTGACATATATCAAGTAATTCATCTAAATTGATATTAAAATTTTGAGCTATTGTTCTGTAACGTTTGATGATAGAATCACGTACATGTCCACAACTAATATTAGTAAACAAAGATGAAACGTCAAGACTAATTAAAATATGGTTATCAGGAATAATAAAATTTTTTATTTTTTTAGTAAAATCAAAACCGTTTCGCACATAAGATTTTGGTTTCACTATGGATTTATTAAGTATATCGAACAATTGTTTCGACCAAAAAGGTAACAAAATAATAACATGAATCATAATTTTGTCAAAAAAGGCAAGGACAAAAATATAAAATCTGAAAATATCAATACTGTTTATAAAATTAATTGCGAGAATTGCTCTGCATGTTATGTGGGACAATCAAAAAGAATGGTGGGTGTTCGTATTAAAGAACATAAAAATTCTATTTCTCATGTAATCGCTACCCATAATGACTTTTTTAGACACACATTTGATTGGGAAAATTTTATCATACTAGATACAGAAACAAACTACAAAAAACGTTTAATATCAGAAATGATCCATATTAATTTACAAAAAAATCTGTTTATTAAAAAGGAAGATGTACAAAGTCTCAATTATTGCTATAATCACTTTATGAACAAAATGAAATATTCTTAATCTATTTTGATTTACCCTGACATTTCCTGAATTTTGTTTACTATCACGGTCATTCACCTTACGTCAGTTAGATATACTTCGAAAATTATATACTTTTTATTCACCAGTGTCCAATTGTAATCGCCACGACAAAGACGTTTCTTTGGAACGTTTTTCAAATTTTATTTTATTTTTCGGTAAAAAACTGTTTTTATAATTATTAGCTTTATGTTATTTTAATAATGTAATTTGATTTAATTATTCTTTTTTGTTAAATAAATTATAGTTTCTGAAGAGGGCAGCCGCGCTGTCGAAACGTAAAACAACATTTGTTGTTTCTTTTTAAACACCTGACTCGGAATGATCGTTAAATTCAGTGTTTAGTAAATATTTAAAACAACCGAGTGATAATATCATATAATAATTTAAATATTAAAATATTTAATTTTTATTTGTTTAATAATAATAATTTGTTAAATTTTCCACTTTATTGTACTTAAAAATAGAAAATCCTAATTTTTTTCAATTATGTAATTTCTTGTAACTTAAACACTTCAGTTGAATAAGAAATAGAAAAATTATTATTATTGTTAATTTCAATTTATGGTATTTGAATTAGACATTTTGAATTTATTCTTTATTTTATACATTCTTATGTGTAAAAGAAATAAAATCACATTTAAAAAAGCGTGACTTTTATGTGTAACTTCTGATAATATTAACAAAATTCATTCTTGAAACAATGTTTAATTAAATAATTTTTTATCATTAGAGGCGAACGCCTCTAGCTAGAAGAACTTTTGAATCAAAAATTCTGTTAATATTTAGTTAATTTGTTGTGTTTAGGGTTTTTTATCATTATAGGCGTTCCATAGCTAGAAGAACTTTTGAATCACATATTTTGTTTATACTCAGTTAATTTATTGTGTTTAGGGTGCTTTTAAAGTACACTCACGAATTTTGCAAAATTTTGAATATTTTGCAAGATATTGTTAATTAAACTTTTTCGTCACTTTTTCAGGAATTTTTATCTTGTAAACTATTGGTCCTAGAAAAAAATGTTTTGGATAAAAATTGAAGAGAATGAATTGAGTTTTAATAATATTTTATTAAAAAATAATTTTTTAAACTTTTCGACAAATTTGTTTAAATAATTATTTTTAAGTTATTTTTTACATGAAAGGATTAACCAAATTTATTATAAAATGTTTTTATTAAAGCTTGGAATGTCCTTAAAAATTACCCTAATTTGTAAAGATGTATTTTTTAATAATTTCGAGAAACTAATTTTTGACTTAATTAATTTTTGTTTGCGACCGCCGCCAGGCATGCCGTATGGCCCTGGCCGAGCAATCAAAAATTAAAAAATTAATTTCTCGAAATTATTAAGAAACACATCTTTACAAATAGGGGTAATTTTTAAAGACATTCCAAGCTTTAATAAAAATATTTTTTATTAAATTTGGTTATTCCCTTCATGAAAAGAACAGCTTTAAAAATACTTGTTTAAACAAATTAACAATTACTTGTAAAATAATTAAAATTTTGCAAAATTCGTGAGTGTACTTTAAAAGGACCCTAAACACAACAAATTAACCAAGTATAAACAAAATCTGTGATTCAAGAGTTCTTCTAGCTATGGAACGCCCCATTAGCAGATATTTTACTTACGATTATGCTTTACCAAGCAGCTCTTTTCAGGGCTACAAGATCTACAAAAAAATTAGTGTTTCTAGTCCTAATTTCTAGCCCTATGTTCAGTGAATAAAAAAAATAAATTGTTTAAACAATGTTTAATTAACTATATTTTATCATTAGTAGATGTTTTACTTATGAAAAATTGCACATTTGTAAAAAAAACTAGAAAATTTGTAGCCCTAAGTACAGCTTATAAATAAAGTAACAAAAATTAATTGTTTAAACAATGTTTAATTAATTAACTTTTTTTATCATTAGTAGATGTTTTACTTATAAAAAATTTCACAATTGTGAAAAAATTGGAAATTTCTACATCTAAATACAGTTTATGAAAAAAGTAAAAACAATTAATTGTTTAAACAATTTAGTACATTGTTATACTTTCTTTTCACATCAGAAACACTCAAACTTTCTTTAATAGGTTTTTTGATAAATTTTTTTAATTAATTAAGCCAATAAAGAATATTTTATAAAATTTCATGATTTTTTCATACTTATTGTTATTAAAAAATTGTTTAAAAACAAAAATTCAAAAGTCGGGCTCGAGAGATCTATAGAGAATTTATCTACGAAAATTTAGAAAAAAACAGCTATTTTGGTAAAAAATTGTTACCTGCAGAGTGATTAAGATCTAAAAAGTACATTTTGCGCCACTGTGAGACGCATTAAAAATATTGTTTGGGACATTAAGCGATTCAGATTTAAATATAATTAATGAAGAATTTGATCAATTATATAATGATAATAAGGTTTTAAATGAAGCAATAAAAAACAATACTAAAGTAATAAAAATGATCTTAGATTCGTCATCTCAAGATTATAAGTTCTTAGAAAATAAACTTGTAGCAGACTACGATATGTTCAACCAAATGAAAGCAGAAATAAATAATAACAGAAAGAGCTTCTTATACAACAAAAATTATTGATAGTCAAAACTTTAATAGAAGAAATAAATGATGACATAGATTTAGCAATAAGTTCAATTAATCTAGGGAAACATGGTATTATAAATCCTTAAATTCTAACGCCTAAAATGTTGCATGAAACTATTGATGGATTTGAAAAGGAATTTGAACTAAATATCATGTCGAAAGCGATGAGAGAAACTATCAACATATTATAGACATTAGTGATATCACTACAATTATTGAAAATCATCACTTAGTATACATAATTAAAATTCCGATTTTAGATGAAGAAGAAATGACAATAGTAAGAAATTTACCAATTCCAGAGCGAATAATAAATGGTCAAGCTATGGTGATTTTACCAAACCACGAATATATTTTACAAACGAAAACTGAATACGTACCAATTGACAAGACGGATTTAGAAAAATGTAGTACTATAGAAGACTATAAAATTTGTAAGAGAAATCAACCGAATTATTTAACATATCAAACAGAAAATTGTGACGCGGATTAATTAAAAATGTCTAATAAGAATTGTCTAAAATCTCCATTACTACTCAGCGATGAAACGTTTATGAAAACATAAATAGGTTATATATGTATATTTGTAAAAGAGACAGTTATAGATATAGTCTGCAAAAATAATAATTATAATGGTAAAAAATTAGGTTCTTTTCTAATAACAGGGATGTAAGTTATATACAAATGAAATAAAACTAGATCTTAATAAATCGATAAGAAATATAACTAAATTTTTCGAGGACACAATCACAATAGAATTAGATTTTGAGAAAGATGACTTAAAATTAATTAATGATAAATTACCAAAATTACCAAGATTTCTTAATTTAGATAGAATAAAAGAAGCGAAAATTAGTATGGAAGATACTGAAAAGATGTTAGATAAAATAAAAACACATGAAAGATTTAAGAGTTGGACAGAAAAGTCTTTGACTTATTTAGAGTATATAGGATATGCAAGTATTGTAATTATAATCTTCTATATAATGTTTAAAACGGGAATTATACAGTGTGTTTTAAATTTGATAAGATATTGTATTGGGAATTGTTACACAAATTGTAGTTTTAATAATACAGATCCAACTCAGCATGTAGCTATTGAGAAAAATCTGCAAGGATTAAATTTTTAATTATATTCGAAACCTCTTAGAAGGAAACCTGCATCGAATTTTTAAATAAATGTTAATTTAAAAATCATTGACAATTTAAAGGGGGGAGGTGTCGACAGTATAAAGTATGAGTGTGTATTGTAAAGAGTGGGGACGAGTTAACAGTTCTTAAAAACTAAAGCATAAGCAGGTGTGGTCAGATTAATTAGACGCTATTCAAAGTGATAGCACGTTTGTCTTCCAGTAAGGCTCAGTGAAGAATTGGAAGGATTGATTATCTCCAAGTTTTTGTACTTTTACTTGTTAAATAAATAAAGTAGAGTTGGCTCTCAGTTGAGTAACCAACTCACCAAAAATAATAATATTAGTTGTTTCTTACGGCGATAACAAAAAGAATAAAAATGTTTGTCATTATCAGAGAAACAATATTAAAGGGTCCAATTCTCATTGGTAGACAATTATTTTTCATTGTAAGTAAATATTTTAATGAAATAAACATTTTATTTAAAAATAATTTTTATGGAACTTTAATTCAATGGAAATATCCTATGGCTGGTTTGCCCCACAGGCTCATTTTGAGAATAAATGTTTGTTAAAAATAAACGCTTTGCAAATTCATTGAAGTTTTTGATAGTAAATATTCCTGAGGTGTGTACCTTCAAAACCTAACACCTAATATTTGGAAAGATTACACGATTGCCTCAGAATATCCTTAAGGAAAAATTCGTAAAAGTGTAGAAAAAAAACTAAAAAAAACTTTTTGCTTCCAGCGAAGCACAAACAAAAGTAAAAAATGTCCAATTGAAAAAATAAGGTACACTACACATGGTTGTTTTAAATTTCTATATATTACTTTTGCCAATTTCGCCATTTCGAAAATATTGAGGGGGGTCCGGTTTGCCCCACTCTCCCTTATCAAATCAGTTATTTTTAATTATAATTCAAATGCAGAGAACAATATTTGTTAATTTGTACGAATTAATATAATAAAACTTTTTTTATTTGATAAGAAAATTCCTGGTTTAGCTTATTACCAGTTTTTTCGGTCACATTAAATTCACAGCTATTTCCCGTATATCTCAGTTGGTAGACACCCTGTTATTATAACTTTTGTCTTTACATTGCTCAAAACATCTCTAAAAGTGAAATCCAGAATTAAAATAAAAAAAACTTTTTAACATCTAAGTTTTTGCCCAGTAGCATAGTGCTTGTATCACATGTCACATGTGACTTATAATTTTTGACATCCTGCAATATCACTTTAATATCAAAAAACTCCGTTTTCAATATTTCTAAAATTTTTGCAATTAAATAATATTGCATAAATTGGATGAATAAATATTTCTAAATTGTATTATTTTGACCTTAAAATCTTAATCCAAGATCCCAAAAATACTACTGACTTAAGTTTAATAGTAATTAGTATAAATTATATTTTGCTCGATTTTTTGACTTTAAAACCATTTTCAAGCAGATATTTTAAAAGCTTTCAATTAAAAAATTAAAATTAGGAAATTTTCGATTTTTTGAAAATATTTTTAAATATTATTAATAATATATATATAATTAATATTTTTAATATATTTTTTTGTATTTAGGGGAGACCGAGGCGTAATGATATACTATAAGTTTGTACCAAGTTTAATTGTTATTCATTTATTATTGTTAAAAATATGATAGAAAAAGTGATTTTGACGCTCGAAAGTAAATTTTTAAAATCTTTGTTTTTTTGTTATATCTTTTTAAAAATTACTTGTAAACAATTTTTGTATATCAGGTTTTGAGCTTCAAACATTTGTTGTTAAAGAACAATTGAAAATTTTCGATTAATACTTACGGTATTGATAAAAATTAACAAAATTTTCAACAAACACCTCCGGGCCGTACTGGATCACTTTGTTTATTTTATTAAGAAAAATCTATTATATTTAAAATAATAATATAATAATCCTGTCAAGTTTAATATTTTGTAATTTATATATTAATAAGTACCAATGATAACCCTTTATTAAAAAAATAACTGGAGAATAGATTTTTTAAGTAAATGGATTTTGCATTTCGCTACAACTTTTTAAAATTTGAAAATTGCATGAAAATGTTTAAAGTTAAAATTAAATATGTTCCATTTTCAATATTCTTTGTTATAAATGTTCAATAGAAACAAAAATTGTCAATATTAAATACTATTTCATGATAAAAATTATAATTTCATTGCTGATTTATTACGCCTCGGCCCGAGGCGAAATGTCTCATCTTACATTTCTCCAAAAACATTGTTCTAGAAAAAAGTATAAGTGATATTAGGGCGTACTTTTTTTAATTAAAAGCTGAGAAGTTAGACTAAGTTTTTCACATGATGAAATTTTTATTAAAGCAAGAATGATGAATTCTCGCGAATAATGTGTTTTCATCGAAATGTTGATGTATATTAGTTATTTCATTTTATGCTTTAACTAAAAAATAATGAGTAAGAATTCCTGAAGTGGCCCTCTTATTTTCTTTTGTTTAATGAAAATAAATGATACTTATATATTTTGATAGTCTATGATGTCACAAATAATACATTTGTTAAAACAAATTATATTTCTAATTTTTATTGTTATAAATAAACAATGTTATCATAAAGAAGGACTTTTCATGATTCCATAGCAAAAATAAAAAACCGGAACTCTCTAAAACTTCAAAAGTTATATCATTTTTAGTCTCGACGTGCGCGAGCTTTCTCGGTATCTAATGCTCACGGTGCGATACGACCCCACAGTGGGATTTTTTTACAATTTACTGTTCAAAAATGCCTAGCGCTTACAATTTTTAACCGATTTAAGTTTTTTTTTAAATTAAAGAGAACTAAATTTTTTCAAATTTTCAATTGTTTATAATTATTTATTTTAGTCAAAGTTAACAAATAGTTAACATTGGTTCCTCTCAGCCAAAAATTTTTTTTCACATTTGACTGAATCCATTTCAAATCAGGCAGGTCGACTAACTTCAAGTCATAGATTTAGCTGTCGCTAAAATATGTTATTGTACATAAAAAATAAAGAGACACGTATTTTTTATTTTTCCAAAAAGACTTAAAGAAGTAATGCACATTTGAACTTTGAGTGGTAAAACTCGAAAGAATAGTGAAAAAAAATTGTTTTGCTGGTCATATTTTTTCTTTTAAGTATAATTTAATTTTCTTTCTTGGGTCTTGTAGATGGGCTTGTCCTCTTCAAAATCCAGTTTGAAATTTAAAAAAAAAGTTTTTAAATTATAAAAATAGGGGATGATTTTCTGAAAATAAATAAGATCAATTTTCTCAAAAACACTACCTTTTTTTCTATCCTAATTTTTACTACAAGTTCTTAAAATAATTATGAACATTTCCTATGAATTTCAAGCGGGCTAAACCATTCTGGCAATAAGGAGAATTTTTTTTGAAATATTTATTTTCGCAAATTTTCAAATTGTTAACTTGCATTTTTAAAAACAAATGAATCGCTATAACATTGTTGGCGTGAACGTTAACAATTTGAAAATTTGCGAAAATAAATATTTCAAAAAAAAATTCTCCTTATTGCCAGAATGGTTTAGCCCGCTTGAAATTCATAGGAAATGTTCATAATTATTTTAAGAACTTGTAGTAAAAATTAGGATAGAAAAAAAGGTAGTGTTTTTGAGAAAATTGATCTTATTTATTTTCAGAAAATCATCCCCTATTTTTATAATTTAAAAACTTTTTTTTTAAATTTCAAACTGGATTTTGAAGAGGACAAGCCCATCTACAAGACCCAAGAAAGAAAATTAAATTATACTTAAAAGAAAAAATATGACCAGCAAAACAATTTTTTTTCACTATTCTTTCGAGTTTTACCACTCAAAGTTCAAATGTGCATTACTTCTTTAAGTCTTTTTGGAAAAATAAAAAATACGTGTCTCTTTATTTTTTATGTACAATAACATATTTTAGCGACAGCTAAATCTATGACTTGAAGTTAGTCGACCTGCCTGATTTGAAATGGATTCAGTCATTTATATTTTAATTTAGGCTTATTTTAAGAATATATATACTTTTTTTGATAAGCAAATTATTTTAATTGTTATAAACAATATTAGTTAACAGATTGTGTTAATTTGTTAACTTTGACTAAAATAAATAATTATAAACAATTGAAAATTTGAAAAAATTTAGTTCTCTTCAATTTAAAAAAAACTTAAATCGGTTGAAAATTGTAAGCGATAGGCATTTTTGAACAGTAAATTGTAAAAAATCCCACTGTGGAATCGTAACGCACCGTGAGCATTAGATACCGACAAAGCTCGCGTACGGCGAGACTAAAAATGATATAACTTTTCAACTTTTAGAGAGTTCCGGTTTTTTATTTTTGCTATGGAATCATGAAAAGTCCCTCTTTATGATGCTATAATAAAATGACCAAAATCGATTGCGAACATTGTTTATTTATAACAATAAAAAACAGAAATATAATTTGTTTAAACAAATTAAACTTTTTATTTATATTATATTTTTTTATAGATAGTACATTTTCTAATCTTTCTAACGATACAAGTTTCATTGAAATCGGTTTAGCCAATTTCGAGAAATTCAATTTTTTCTAAAACGGTGCAAAAAAGTTTAATTGTTTATAAAAATTACAAAAATTAAAATTTCATAAATCGTTTCGACATAATGGACTATAAAAATATATAAGTATCATTTATTTTCATTAACCAAAAGAAAATAAGGGGCCACTTCAGGGATTCTTACCCTAATGTGACACGATAGGATTATAATCAGGGACCAAAAAACCCCAGAGTGACAAGTGTTTAGTGAATTCAAGTTGTTTTTAAAAAACTTGTCCGTTCCATTGAATCCTTCCATATTGAATTTTGCAATTTTAACTTTAGATTCGTGATCAGGGACCCAAAAAATCTCCGAGTGATAGGTCTTTAGTGAATTTGAGTAGTTTTTAAAAAACTTGTCCGCCATATTAGATCCTCCATATTGAATTTTGCAATTCTAACTTTAGATTCATGATCAGGAACCCAAAAATCCCCCGAGTGTCAGTTGTTGAGCAATTTTGATTGATTTTCAAGTACAGAACATTTACAAAATAGTGTTAGCATTTCTTAACTTTGAGCTACTGTAGCTCAAATACTGTCCATTATTTTTAATTTTGGCTTTAACATTTTTTATTCAGAAGACTATAAACTACAAAACTATAAAGTTTTAGAAAAATTTGCCTGAAAGCCATTTCCTGTACACAAACTGCGGGGTGTGTTTGAAGATTTAATAACAGAACTTCTTTTAAGAAGTTTTAAGTACAGACAGACGTCTGATTTTATTAATAAGAATCTCTGTATGTTATAAAAAGATTTCGCCGCCGGATTCAGTGCCCTGAAGTTGGCTACAAATGGCTATAGTATATTAACATAACTTCTTGTCGTAGAGCAACATAACCTTAAAATCAGACCAAGAGGTCAAGAGTCAATTTAAGTCAATTTTAAGGGCAATTTTGACCTAGACGTCAAAATTTGACAAACAATTTCCGCTACCCTCAAAGTTTAGGTCAATTTTGAGGGCAGTTTTGATCTAAATGTCAAAAATTGTCAAATAATTTTTGCTGCCCTCAAAGTTTAGGTCAATTTTGAGGGCAGTTTTGACCTACGGGTAAAAAGAGGCTTTCTTTTAATATCGCCTGATATAATTTACTTTAACTTATTACTATTCATAGGTGAAGAGAGGAACATAACCTCAATATTAGGTCAAAGATCAACATAATCTCAAAGTCTCAAAATAAAAAAGGTTTTATTTAATCCATAAATTTCCTCATATCCTTTATAGTTTGCTCAAAATTTAGGTCAAATTTAACTTACTTATTTAACTTTTAAGGGATCAGAATTTAAATTGTATTTCTACCTTTTTTAACGTAAAGGATAACCTAAAAGGCCACTCAGGAGTCGCTATTTATGTCAACAGTGTCAAAATTTTAATTAGATCTAAAGTTACCTTTTGTAATATTCAAAATTTACTTCATATTACAAATTAAAAGAACTTAAAATAAATTGTAGACTATATTTACAAATAAGTATTTATTAAACAATAAATAAACATCCTCCGTTAATATTTATTACATTTTCCAAGATACATGATAAGGAAGTAATGAATTTCTAAACTCAAAATTCATTAGAAATTTTTAAAGAATAAATAGTTTCATCAACTAAACATCATTTCTATAAATTAATTCTCCTTCTTCCAATAAAAAGTTTAAAGACATTGGTGGCTCATTGGAGAGTATTGTAATTTGTTTTTCATTTCGAACCTGTATCCTAATGCTAAAATCCTCATCTATAATCTATAAATTTGTAAATCAATTAATTGTTTATATTTATCTTTTTCTTTTCAACTAATAATTCAACAAATAATAACTAATTTGATAATACCATTATCAAATAATTGTCCCATAATTCGAAGTTTTTGTCCCTCTTGATAGATTTATTGCCCGGAAAAATTTTGAATTGTAATAATAATTTTATGTTCTCCATTTGTTAAACTGCTAAAATAAATATTTGAATTAACTTTTATTAGAACAAAATCATCTCTTAAATAACCTTCTAATTCTGTAAGAAGTAAATCGCATACATAAATTGTAGAGTCGAATAATTTTTATACTAATTTTTAATTAAACATCAAAATAGTACATACTTATATATCCTGTATTACTCAGTACATTATTTTTATTAAATTCTATTTGAAGTATTTGCTTTTCCTCTTTTAAAATATCAAAAGTTTCCAAAAGTGTTAATTTGAAATAATTGTTTAATAATAATTCGTAGGCCATGTTACCATCATTAATTGATTTTTTGCCGTCATATTTTGTGGAAGAAGTTTCTTTGTAAGAATAATTAAATTTAAAAATTTAATAAATAATAAAAATTATTAATAATTAATATAATAAAAATAAATAAATTAAATGAATAAATAAAATTCTATTAATTAAATATATTGAATAAATTAATTAAATTAACAATAAATAAATTAAATGAATAAATAAAATTCTATTAAATAAACATATTGAATAAATAAATTAATTTAATTATTATTATTTATAATTAATAATTATATTATTATTATTTATAATTAAGTCAAAATACGTGAAGTGTACCAGCACAAAATAAACAATGTTCTCAACGGTTTAGAAAGTTCTTTCAAATTCTATTGGAAAGAGAATTTTATAAAGATTCAATACCCGTTTCCAAATTTCATGAGCCGCAATTAGGAAAGAAGTAGCTACATTTTTTCTGGCGGGCAGTACGCCTTTTTACCGCCCGGCACGTTAACTGACAGCGCGTCTACACAGTGTTACAGTGCTTTTACAATTTACTGTTCAAAATTGTCTACAGACTACAATTTTTAACCGATTTGAGTGTTCCTTGTTTTAAATTAAAGGAGAATAAATTCTTAAGACATCTCTCAAGGCTAATTTTTCAGTTTTTAATTGTTTATAATTTTTTATTTAATCAAAGTTAACAAATTAATACAATTTTTAAAAAAATGGAATTACTTCTTTCCTAATTACGGCTCACAAAATTTGGAAATGGTTATTGAATCTTTATAAAATTCTCTTTCCAATAGATTTTGAACGAACTTTCTAAAACGTTGAGAACATTGTTTATTTTGCAATTAAACAATTAATTTTGCAATAACATTTAGTAATTTTTCACAATAAGTTTTTTTATTTTTTCAAATAAATCTATAATATTTAAGGTTTACAAAAATGCAACGTTCATTAAAACCCATTAATTCTATCACGAGATATGATTTTTTTAATTAAGCATTGCAAAAAACTTTAATTGTTTATAACTCAGAGGAATTTAAATTTTTTAAAAAATCTTTTGAACTGTTTAATAAACTCATAATAAGCTTGCAAAAGCTCATAAGCTTGCATTTTATGTGTTTAAAATACAATTCAGTAAATTTGATTTGATTTTTATTGATAAGATTTGAAAATTTCGAAGCATTGTTATTCCATGATAAACATGATAACCGATAATTATCATTGTTATTCAAAATAAATTTAAATAGTTTATAATCTTTTTTTGATTCATCTTTTGCTTTATATTCTTTTATTTCATTAACACTTTCTACATAACCCACGACAGATCTAATAATAATGATATAATAATAAAATTAAATATTAGAATTAAAATTTTACATAAATAAATTAATTAAATAAACAAAAATATTTTTCAACTCACACGAATTTATTTCCAACCTTAACTTTTTGATGTAAAAAATTGGAGGATGTAAATTTGAATTTCTCATCTGTCTTAATTTTCTTTTCATTATTATTCGAAATACTATCAGAATTGTAGTTTCTTTTTTTAGACATTTTTATATTTAAGAACTTTTTAACTTTTAATTTTGACGATTAGAATAACGTTAATATGTGTAATAAAAAAATTAAATATTAACAAAACAACTTTACTACGAACAGACAACTTCACTATAAACAGACAACTTCACTTTTATTATTAAATTGATTTGAATTTGACAATTTAAAGTTTAAAGGTTCTCTCCGTATCAAAATTAAAAGTGTTAATGCTTTTTATTGAGGATTTGAATTATATTAGAATTTAGAAATTAGAATGTGGAAATATGTTTAATTAAAAAAATTTTAAAGAGATGTTTTTTAACTTCACTTTTGTTATTAAATTGATTTGAATTTGACAATTTAAAATTTTTATTGGGGATTTGAATTAGAAAATTGGAATTTAGAAATTAGAATGTGGAAATATGTTTAATTAAAAAATGTTAAACAGATGTTTTTTATCTTTTTTTATTACTTGAAATTAATTGGAAAGAAGAATACCTTGAAAAAATAGTCTCAATTGTTGTCATGTTCGCATTTTATGCATCATTTATCTTTATAATTTTTATGTGTGTGAGTATTATTATAAATATAAAGGTCAGTAATATTTTCTGAAACTTATTCCATAACGTTTATTTAAATTTTATTTTAAAATTAATTTATTTATTATTAAATTATTTATTCATAAAATGAATATTAAAGTTGACATTAAACCAGATGAAAACTGTTTGTTTAGATCTTTTCTTTTTTCTTATATAATAATCAAGAAGAACGTAAAAAAGTTCGCATTGAAATTGTAAATTATATTGTAAGTAATTGGCATTTGTTTGAAAATTTTATTATAGGCGATGAATCTTATAACCAAATTATTGTTGATAAAAATTCATATCGTAATCTAATGTCTAAAAATAGTGTTTTTGGTGGGGAGGTAGAAATTCAGGCTTTTGTCACTATTTATAATATAAATTTATTTGTTCATCATAATATAGTTCATAATGTCAAAGAATATGGAAGGAGTAACAGTAGTAATAAGGTAAATGCATTAGTGCTCGGCAGCTTAAGGAATTTTTTAATTTTAAAATGACTAATTAACAGTTTCAAAGACATTTTTTTTAAATGAAACAAATTTTATTGATTAAAGAGGATTATAAAGAAGAGTAATTAACATCACTTTTTATGAAATTAAATACTATGTAATATTTATTTGCATTTAAAGTCGAAAATATGCAAATGCGTTAGTAATCGGCAGGTACGAAAACTGACTGTGTCAGTAATGGGCAGCTGTTTGCGTTTGTTACCGGCAGTGCGCTCTGATTGGTTGGTTCAGTGGTCGCCACTTCTGTGCCTTAGTTACCGTCAGGTACATTATAATGCTGTTTTGTCAAACAGTTTTTATCTGCCGAACACTAAAACATTAGTCTTTTTTATTCAATTGCTTTATTTACGACCATTAATATATAAAGAATTTAATATTACAAAGAAAACAAGTCTTATTAACGTTATGTTATTAGAATATGCAATTAAATTGGCCCATGGCAATTTTTAGTGTCCGTCAGTCGTGCCGATTTCACAAGCAAGTTGCAAATTTTGCTTTAGTCACCGTCATTGCTATTTTATATAAAATTGTAAAAATAAAAATAGTAAAACAAATAATTAAATAATACTAAGAATAATAATAAATACAATAAACACAAATTTACCCTTCGAAACGCAAAAAGTTGTCAAAGGCAATGTTTTTAGTTTTTCGTCGTTTCTTAACCTCAAACTTAAGGTTTTTGTAATACATTATGTCGCTTTTCGCGTACCTATCACGAAAATATTTTCAATTTTAAATTTAAATGAAATAATAAGTCAAAACAATTGTTGTTATCCGATGTCGCGATATTGAAACTTACCAGAAATATTGTTTATTCATGCATAAAATGACTGTGTGTCTTATTTCCACAGTTTACACAATAATAATTGAAAATTGGAGACAACATTTTTTTAAGTGGCCGATTTCACTTATTTTGGCCCTATTATTTTCCATTCCCGTTTTTCATACGCTTATTTCAGTTTTAAAGAATCAATCTTAAAGTTCATTATGAAAAATTTTAGTTCATTTAAAAAAAAAAAGAAATTCGTAAAATAGTAAAAATTTCTTATTCTTTTACAACTTTCATATTATTATCGGTTCGGTAAAATGTCAAAAAAAAGTTATCTCTAAACGAGCTCAATATTGATAAGTTTCAATTTATAATATGTATAATACAGAATAATTTTTAAGATTATTTGTTTCGTTTGTTATTAATATTTTAAATTTTTTTATAATTTGTTGGATAAAACAAATTGTCTTGCATAAAATAAAAGGATTTTCTTTGAAAAATAAAAGAAATCTTTTGTTATTTATTTAAACTTTTCGTTTTGTCTATAAATGTAACACGTTTTGAAACTGAAAAGTTTCCTTTTATTATAAAACTAATTTATTAAATATTATTAAAGGACTGGTTTTAAAAGAAAATAAATTTTTATGTTAAATAGATAATCAATCAATTTAAAATAATAATAATAAATCAATAATAATAATAATAATAATAATAATAATAATTGATAATCAATCTATTTATAATGACCAAAAAATAAATAAAATTTGACCGGGAAAACTGGGGAAAAAACCGGGAATTCAATTTTCTAAAAAAAAGTGGCCACCCTGATTTTCTTCATATATCGACATTGAATATAAAATAAAATTTGAATAAAAGTTGATGTTAACCTGACTTTTTAAAGCTTCATTAATGATTTATTTGCTTAATCTTCAGAGAGAAAAAGAAATTAATTTACAGAAGTAAATGTGGAGTAGTTACTTACAATAAAAAACTTTCATAGATAATTCACGTGTTAAACGAAAATAGCGAAACAACTCGGTGAAATTATCATTTAAAACATATTCATGTACTTGAAAATTTAGTTTTTAGTTTGTATTAAATTGAAAAGATTAAATTTATACAAGGGGAAGAATAACGTAGATATACAAAATTACATGTTTAAATGTTTATAGGAAAATTACGTGTTGAACGGAAGAGCAGAATAGTTTTTTTCTTGCATTCGTCTAACTTTTCGATTTTCTTGAACAGTTCCCGACTTTTTCAAGAACAGTTTGCCGAGAAGTGGTGATATAGTAAAAGACATATTTAAACAAGGCAACGTTTAGTTTTCTGGGAACTACCCGTCGTATCCAAGAGCTACGAACGAAGTTCCCGAATAATCGGCGAACTTTTTTTTCGTGTATTAGTGTATTATATTAATCACATTAAAATGTTTTTGCAAGTAGGAAGAAATTTAATTGTAAAGCATGCACGCGCGAATTATTTATTATGTGAATCATCCAAAATTATTTCTGCGAGAATAGACAATATATTTGTTGAATATATTTACATGTATAAGAAGAAAAAAAAATAACAATAATTTTCACCTAGGTCATAATGGTAATGTAACAACTATGTACTCGTCAAATTATGTAACAAAATATCATAACTGCAGTTATAAGATTTTATTTGACTCTTATACTTATATCATATGTGATATAAGAATAAAAGTGAATGTGATATAAGTGTGATGTAACAATTATGTTTCAAATTCTTCCAATTACGTAACATATTTACAAAACTATGTTATAATAATTATACACGAAAAAACTTTTTTTCAAGAGTTATTACTAAATTTATTCAAGAACTCAGGATATGGGAAAAATTTATAACTTCTTTTAGAAAAGTTCAATATTCATTAATGAATTTTCAGGTGTTTTTCTAATGGCTTACACGGAGAAATAAAGTTATCTATTTCAGATAATTTTTAGCTACCTTAGTGCTATTATATGGATAGCAATTATTGTTAGCTAATGCAGCTAATAATTAGCTAAAATAACTAACTTGTTTTGCTGAAACAGAAAATTCTTAACTGCTGTAACTAAAAATTAGCTATCCATATAATAGCAAACTCATTTTTCTCCG
Organism: Leptopilina drosophilae; assembly: GCA_032873175.1. Classification (NCBI taxonomy): domain Eukaryota; kingdom Metazoa; phylum Arthropoda; class Insecta; order Hymenoptera; family Figitidae; genus Leptopilina; species Leptopilina drosophilae. Next base: position 32,024,480 of record CM065480.1, read on the forward strand.
TGTAAAAATAATTATTCTTGACGCTGCGACTGAGTTCTTTAGTCACTGCACACTGAAAAAGACTCTAACTATTTAAGAAAGAAGACGTAGCGTAACTAATAGGTATACAGCGCGACTTGGCTTTAAACGCTTTAAATGCGATCTAAAACTAAAGTAGGGGAGACCGGGGCGTAATGGCTAAAGGGTGTAATGGATAATTGTAATTTATTTAAAATTGGTAAATCGAAATAATTTCGTTCTATAGACAAGTTATTGTACTTGGTATACTGCAACTTTGTACGAAGTTTCGATAATATTCATTCACTATTGTAAGAAATATAATAGAAAAACTTTTTTTGACATACGAAAGTAACTTTTCAAAATTTTCATTTTTTCGTTCTCATTTTTTCAAAAATAGCTTTAAAACAAAAATCAAATTGGGTTTTGAGCTTGATATATTTGTTTTTAAGGGCCAATTGGAGATTTTTTATTTATACTTTCTGTATTGATAGAAAATTACAAAATATTGGCCAAGTACCCCTTGGGGCGTAATGGTTAGTTTTTCCCGGGGCGCGATGGATAATGCACCGCACTCTGTATAAGTAGAAACCAGATAAAGTAAAATTCTTTTTTAATGATTCTTTTTTTTGTCTTGCAAAATGTAAACTAAAAAACAAAATATGACTTCAGCGCTTTTTTCTGATTTATTACTAGAGAAGAAAAGTATTTCGAAAATTCTTATTTAATTGTTATCATTTTATAAATTAAAATAAATTTACTATACAGTTACTTACTTTTCTTAAAGATTACTAAAAAAGTTAAACTTCTGATTTGTAATTTTGTTATATTAACTTTAAAAAATAACCGAAGAATATTTTTTTTCATTTGTGAGTACTGTAAAAGCAAATAATTTTGCTTGTTTACTTAAGACAGAAAAAGTATTTTAAAAATCCGAAGAATACGTCTTTAGAAAATAATTGTAGTTATAGTTTTTGATCTTTTTTTCTATACAATAATTCATTACGCCTCGGGAGTTATCCAATACGCACCGGCCTGGGGCGTTTTGGATAGCTTTGCATTGCTCCAGAAAAATTATTGTAGGAAAAAAACAAGAGTCATATCGAGACGTTTTTTTTTAAAAAGAAAGCTAAGATACCAGAGTAACTTTTCCAGAAGAAAAACATTTAATTAAAACAAAAACGGACGAGAAAAAGCACAAAGAGTAAAAAGTTAGCCATTACGCCCCGGTGTCCCCTATCGTAACGCGTCCCTGCAGCCGAGTCGCACACAGTGGCGCAAAATGTACTTTTTAGTTCCAAATCACTCTGCAGGTAACAATTTTTTACTAAATGTTTTTTTCTAAATTTTCGTAGATAAATTCTCCATAGATCTCTCGAGCCCGACTTTTGAATTTTTGTTTTTAAACAATTTTTTAATAACAATAAGTATTAAAAAATCATGAAATTTTATAAAATATTCTTTATTGGCTTAATTAATTAAAAAAATTTATCAAAAAACCTATTAAAGAAAGTTTGAGTGTTTCTGATGTGGAAAGAAAGTATAACAATGTATTAAATTGTTTAAACAATTAATTGTTTTTACTTTTTTCATAAACTGTATTTAGATGTAGAAATTTCAAATTTTTTCACAATTGTGAAATTTTTTATAAGTAAAACATCTACTAATGATAAAAAAAGTTAATTAATGTTTAAACAATTAATTTTTGTTACTTTATTTATAAGCTGTACTTAGGGCTACAAATTTTCTAGTTTTTTTTACAATTGTGCAATTTTTCATAAGTAAAACATCTACTAATGATAAAATATAGTTAATTAAACATTGTTTAAACAATTAATTGTTGTTTTTTTTCATTCACTGAACATAGGGCTAGAAATTAGGGCTAGAAACACTATTTTTTTGTAGATCTTGTAGTCCTTAAAAGGGCTGCTTGGTAAAGCAAAATAGTAAGTAAAATATCTGCTTATGGGGCGTTCCATAGCTAGAAGAACTTTTGAATCACAGATTTTGTTTATACTTGGTTAATTTGTTGTGTTTAGGGTGCTTTTAAAGTACACTCACGAATTTTGCAAAATTTTAATTATTTTGCAAGATATTGTTAATTAAACTTTTTCGTCACTTTTTTTCAGGAATTTTTATCTTGTAAACTATTGGTCCTAGAAAAAAATGTTTTGGATAAAATTAAAGAGAATGAATTGAATTTTAATAATATTTTATTAAAAATAATTCTTCAAAATTTTTGACAAATTTGTTTAAACAAGTATTTTTTAAAGCTGTTCTTTTCATGAAGGGAATAACCAAATTTAATAAAAAATATTTTTATTAAAGCTTGGAATGTCTTTAAAAATTACCCCTATTTGTAAAGATGTGTTTTTTAATAATTTCGAGAAATTAATTTTTGAATTTTTGATTGCTCGGCCAGGGCCATACGGCATGCCTAGCGGCGGTCGTAAACAAAAATTAATGAAGTCAAAAATTAATTTCTCGAAATTATTAAAAAATACATCTTTATAAATAAGGGTAATTTTTAAGGACATTCCAAGCTTTAATAAAAACATTTTATTATAAATTTGGTTAATCCTTTCATGTAAAAAATAACATAAAAATAATTATTTAAACAAATTTGTCGAAAAGTTTAAAAAATTATTTTTTAATAAAATATTATTAAAACTCAATTCATTCTCTTCAATTTTTATCCAAAACATTTTTTTCTATGACCAATAGTTTACAAGATAAAAATTCCTGAAAAAAAGTGACGAAAAAGTTTAATTAACAATATCTTGCAAAATATTCAAAATTTTGCAAAATTCATGAGTGTACTTTAAAAGCACCCTAAACACAATAAATTAACTGAGTATAAACAAAATATGTAATTCAAAAGTTCTTCTAGCTATGGAACGCCTATAATGATAAAAAACCCTAAACACAACAAATTAACTAAATATAAACAGAATTTGTGATTCAAAAGTTCTTCTAGCTAGAGGCGTTCGCCTCTAATGATAAAAAATTATTTAATTAAACATTGTTTCAAGAATGAATTTTGTTAATATTATCAGAAGTTACACATAAAAGGCACGCTTTTTGCTTCCTCGTGAGGAAGCTTTGTAGTCGTTTAATTTACAAAATTTTTAAAAATCCTTTTGACAAATTTTCTTCTATATGGGACTATGTTATCTAAGACCCTGAACAATTGTCCGGATGTATGTATGTGTGTGTGTGTGTGGATCCCGATTTTTGTGAACACGATAACTCGAAGAGGTTTTAACGAATTTGGCTAAAATTTACCAGGTATATTTATCATAAAAATATCTCGAACTGGATTGATAGACTTTAAAAAATTCTCAGAAAAAAATTTTTTTGACTTTTTTCTAAACAAAATTTTTTTTCAAAAAATTTTTTTTAAGTTGGTTATTGAAGTTAAAAAATATAATAAAATCTTATTCTTTGCATCAAGACGAATCGATTAGTATATAAAAAGAATAAATTGTATGAGAATTTATAGAGTTAATCACAATTGTAGCTGAAAAATTCGCATTTTTCTCAAAAAATGAGTTCTTTCCGCAAAATTATGTTGCTGTATAAGAAAATCTTACTCACTTATTTCTAAAATTTTATTCTTTGCATCAAGACGGATCGATTGGTATATATAAAGTATATATTGTATTTAAATTTATAAAATTAAAACCAATTACAGACACAAAATTTGCATTTTTAATAAAAATTCATTTTTTCTTAAGAATCATGTTTCTGTACAATAAAATGTTATTATTTATTGAAAAATAAATCTAATATCTTATTCCTTGCATCAAGACGAATCGAATCGAAATAATTATAATAAATATAACAAATTTTTGAAATTAATTTTTAATTAGATTTGAAGACAACAACATGGAAAATATGTCAATATGTGACAATAAGTTAGTGCTTCCTCCACGAGGAAGCAAATTTTTTTGCTGATCGTATAGAGGAAGCAAAATGTTTATGTAATGAACATCTGGATTTACAACTTGTTTAAATGTGATTTTAGTTCTTTTACACATAAGAATGTATAAAATAAAGAATAAATTAAAAACGTCCAATTCAAACAACATAAATTGAAATTAATAATAATAATTTTTCTATTTTTTATTCAACTGAAGTGTTTAAGTTACAAGAAATTACATAATTGAGAAAAATTAGGAATTTCTATTTTTAAGTACAATAAAGTGGAAAATTTAACAAATTATTATTATTATTAAACAAATAAAAATTAAATATTTTAATATTTAATTATATTAGTTCTTTTTATACTTGAATATTTTTGTTACAAAAAAATCCATAATATAGAAAAAAATTAGAAATTTTTAGCCCTCTGTTCAGTGAATGAAAAAAAAACCAACAATTAATTGTTTAAACAATGTTTAATTAACTATATTTTATCATTAGTAGATGTTTTACTTATGAAAAATTGCACAATTGTAAAAAAACTAGAAAATTTCTAATCCTAAGTACAGCTTATAAATAAAATAACAAAAATTAATTGTTTAAACAATGTTTAATTAACTAACTTTTTTTATCATCAGTAGATGTTTTACTTATGAAAAATTTTACAATTGTAAAAAAATTTGAAATTTCTATCTCTAAATACAGTTTATGAAAAAAGTAAAAACAATTAATTGTTTAAACAATTTAATAAATTTTTATACTTTTTTTCCACTTCAGAAACACTCAAACTTTCTTTAATAGGTTTTTTGATGAATTTTTTTAATTAATTAAGCCAATAAAGAATATTTTATAAAATTTCTTGATTTTTTAATACTTATTGTTATTAAAAAATTGTTTAAAAACAAAAATTTAGAAAAAAAACAAAGCCATTTTGGTCAAAAATTGTGACCTGCAGATTGATTTGGAACGAAAAAGTACATTTTGCGCCACTGTGTGGCATAATGCGGAGCGATCTTGAGTCTCGAGGTCTCAAGTTCGACTACTCTCGCGGGTAAACTTTTTTCTTAATTTTACATTTCCTACTCTTAAACCAGTTCTGGACTTTTTCAAGAAAATTTAACAAATAGTCCAGAAATTTACTACAGTTATCCCCGAACAGCTTAAAATAATATTTCAATCTATAGTTTTGTAGCATTTCATGTTTTATTTCAGAGTTTTTATCTTTTATTATTATCCTGAGTTCTTGAATAAGTTTCTAAATAACTCTTGAACAAAGTTTTTCCGTGTATGTCACATTGTAACATAATTGTTACATCACTCTACTTGTAACAATTATGTAACTGTGACCTTTATTTTACGTCATTTTATGTCACATGTTCCTCACATGTTTTATCACGTGTGATATTCTGTGACATAACTGTTACATAACTTTTATATAACAGTGTTTACTGGGCATGTGCCACCTCCTCCCAAGCGATTACAGTTTTTTACCTATAGAGAGCTGAAAATTGGCATATTATGTTTCCTTTTTACGCGTAGATTACAGGAAAAATATAGTGGAAGTGATTAGAATTTATTTTCATGGTGTCTTCATCAAAAAATTAATTAGTAGTGTATTACACTATCGATTTACATACACATACACATAAGTCTCACGTTAGAACTGACATCTCTAACTTTAAATATTATTTATTCAATAACTAAATATCAACTTGCCCTAAATATGTAAGAAATAAATGCTTTAATTGTTACTTTTGTCAAATTAAATAAGTTTTCCTAATTTTTTAGGGTTCCGTACACCTTCGGTGTACCGACGGAACCCTATTGGTGAGACTCTCGTGTCCGTAGCCAAATCGTGTCCCCCCTAGCGGCTACACTATTTGACCTAGCGAGCTCAAATTTGGTACAGATACGTATTTTCACACGTAGATTACAGGAAATATATAGAGAATGTGATTGGAGGTGATGGCCATAGCGTTGTCAAGAAAATAACAAGATATTTGGCCAAAAGTGCATAAAAAGTGACCATCCCTCCCCTTAACTTCTAAACTATTCAACATGGAGGGCTAAAATTTGGCATACTGGTGTATTTTAACGCGAATATTACAGTAAAAATATAGAGAACTTGCTATGTAATAATGGCCATAGCGTTGTCAAGGAAAAACTAAAAAATTTTTGAAAAAAATTTTTTTTTTCTAATTTTCACATTATTTGATCTAATTAACTGAAAATGGGTTTATTAGTATATTTTTAGAGTCTAATCAAAAAAATGTATTAAAAAATCTAAAAAAAAATAAAATATTTTTTTTAAGTAAAAATTTTTTTTAAATTTCTACATTATTTGATCTAATTAACTAAAAATGGGATTATTAGTATATTTTTACTGTCTGATCGAAAAAAATATTAAAAAATCTAAAAAAGATTTTAAAAAAATTTTTATTTATGAAAATTTTTTTTTTCTAATTTCCACATTATTTGATCTATTAACCAAAAATGGGTTTATTAGTATATTTTTACAATCTAATCACAAAAAATATATTAAAAAATCTAAAAAAAAATTTTTAGCTAAAATTTAAGAAAAATTGGACAAGTGCTAGTTGAACTCGCACTGCAATGGCGGGTTCCGTACACAAATATTTAAACAATACTTCCAACACTCATCGGTAAATGGTAGAATTAAAATAAACAATTAAAAAACATATTAAAATCATTCGAAAAAAAAACTAATTAAAAAAAATTAAAGTATTGTATATCTAATATTGTAAACAATAATAAATAGGGGAACTAATTGTGCGAATTTTGTTCCTCTACTTATTATTGTTTACAATATTAGATATACAACACTTTAATTTTTTTTAATTATTTTTTTTATCGAATGATTTTAATATGTTTATTTAATTGTTTATTTTAATTCTACCATTTACCGATGAATGTTGGAAGTATTGTTTAAATATTTGTGAACGGAACCCGCTATTCCAGTGCGAGTTCAACTAGCACTTGTCCAATTTTTATATTTTTTTTTATTCACTAAATATGCTTTTTAAAAAGCACTATGTATTCACTGGGTAATACTCTGTCAGTTTAAATATCAAGAATTGATTTATAATTGTTTAATTTATATAAAATATTTCAAAAATTTAATCTACAACTGTTCTTTTATTATTTCCAATAGTTTATATTATAATATTTCTTTAAGGGGACATTCCAGTTCATAATGTAAAAAAATAGATTTTTTTGTTTTTATATTTGGATTTCTTATAGTGTCAAGAAAACTCTTCTAAAATATTATTGCAAAATTAAATGTTTTCTTATTTGTATTTTTTAAAAAACCGGACAAGTGCGAGTAGAACTCGTACTAACACCGAGGGTTCCGTACCCTCTTTTAAAACTTTTACTTTTTTGCTAAAATCATGAATGAATAATTTATCAAGATAACTAGGGCAAAAAACACTCTTTTTGGCGCAATTTTTAAAAACTTTGAGTTTTTTGCTGAAAAAATGTAAAGATCAAATTAATTTATATTCGGTGTATTTTTCTTAAAATCTACACATGAAAATACATAAAATAAGTAAAACTGTAGACCAATAGGCCAAAAATTATGAAAACCAAGGGGAAGATACACACTTTTTTTCTAAATCAAAAAAAAATTTCTAGTTTTTCCGAAAAAAAATTATGAAGATGAACTCCAATAATTTGTTCTGTATGTTTGTTGAAATCTGCACGAAAAAATATATAAAAATGTATAACGCCAGTCCACTAGGTTAAGAATGGAGAGAACTAGCATATGTATAATTATTATCAAAAATTAGAAAAAAAATTTAGGTTTTTGCTCAAAACGTAATGAAGATCAATTCTAATCATTTTCACTATATTTTTCCTGAAATCTACACACGAAACTACATAAAATAAGACAAACTGCAGTCCAATAGGTCAAGAATTGTGAAAACCCAGGGGAGGGTACACACTTTTTTTCTAAAACGAAAAAAGTTTTAGTTTTTCGAAAAAAAATATGAAGATGAACTCCAATAATTTTTTTGTATGTTTGTTGAAATCTGCACGAAAAAATAAATAAAAATGTATAAGGCCAGATCACTAGGTTACGAATTCTGAAAACCAGCAAGGGTTAAAAAATTTTCGACTTTGCAAAAAGAGATTTTATTGTTTCGATGAAAACACCATAAAGATCAATTCTAATCACTCCCGCTATATTTTTCCTGTAATCTACGGGTAAAAATGAATAAGTATTCCAATTTTCAGCTCTCCAGGTAAAAAAATGTGGGCGCCAGGGGGGAGTACATGAATTTTTTTTGAAATTACATGCCTTTTTGCAAAAAATGGCCAAAATTTGATGTTTTTCGTCGAAAACTCTATGAAGATCAATCCTAATCACGTTCGCTATATTTTATATAAGAAATAGACAAATTAGGAAATTGAAATTTTATTTTGAAATAAGAAATAAAATTTACTTTAAAGGCTTTTGTCTGTAATTTAATTTAGTTAATAAAAATAATTATGTATTCATATGAATTTGAAATGTGTTAGAATAAATAGTTCAGTTTTACTTTTCTTAGACGAATTCCTGTTGATCTATTTATTTTGTAATTTATATATTTGTTAAGGGGGTTTGTAACTGTTGTCATGATACCTCATAGCGGAATCATCTAAAATAAAAAAATAAAATATAATTTCAAAATAGACGAGTTAATAGAGGACCTGAACCTTAAACTACTCAAAAACATAAAAAATTAAGAAAATTACAAGCTGTTAAATAAAAAATAGTAATAATACATAATTTTATTTACCATAAACGATTCACAAAAAATATAATTTTAAATATTATTAGTAAATCAGAGGTTTATGTCATATATTGAGTCGTCCACTTTAAAAATATACTTGATTTTTTTATTTTAAAAGATTCTGCTATGAGCAACATTTTTTACCAGTCGATAAAGCACCCTCTGAAGAAGAAAGAAACTTATTCTTTTTCAAGTTTAAAATTCCTTTTTGAAGACTCCTTAACATACACAATGATATGTAACAACTTTTAATCAATTACATTTTAAGACATGATAGCATACAATTTTTTATAAACTTTCAATTCTAGGGTCTAAAAAATTTACATGTTATTAAATAATAAATTAAAGTTATAGTAAAATTATTTCTATTTGATGTAATCATATCAACGGCTGCATTGATAAAAAATCAGTACTGTCAAACAGTATTATATTAATAGTGGATCGGACGGTTAACGGATTACTAGGACTGTTTACGAAAATTAATTATTATAGTAAATAATTAACTAATGGCTGATATAGTCGAAATCTTCCTTAATTAAAAATTAATTATTTGGTGCTAGTAAAGGGATATTAGTCTTAATTAATATAATTAATTACGATGAATATTTGATACAAATTAATATTTAGTTACTTCAAAAAAATTATTTTATTCATGCAAATAAAAATTTATTTTTATTAAAAGCCATGCATTATTGAATCGAATAATTTTCAAAATTGATTCAAAGCAATATTCATTAGATTTATTTATTCCAATTATTTGACTTAAGTAATTTGTATTTGCATAAATAAATATTTATTGGATAATAGACAATTAAACCATTTAATGAGAACTTTTTATAGCAAAATCCGTAATTTTTAATTTGACATTTTGAATTTTCAAATCTTAATAATCTTATTCAGCAATATTAAATGCATAAGTATTAGGGTGGTTCTTATTTTCGCGATGTTTCCAAATCTTCGGTCTCACTCCAAAAAATTAATTAAGGTATATAAAAAAATTTTTCCTGAAAGTTTGAAGCAAATCGAGCAACATTAACACGTGCCTCTAGTCGACTGAATTTTTAAATGGAAAATGCATGTAATTTTTTCCTGGAAATCACTCAAAATTTTTTCAAGCTTACTCAAATGTTTTCTAAATTCTCAAACTTTGAGACCTTTTAATACATGATTTGAGGTAAAACTTCCAATTTTTCCAAATTTTTTTGAAAATATATGCTACATTTACTACCTTTATGAATATGCCAATGCCACAGTAAAAAGATCTAATATGGTCAACATCGCTAAAACGGAACTTTTGTAACGCAACAGGCTTTTTAAAATGATGATATCTTTTAAGTAATAAATTCTAAAAATTTTATTTTCATAAGCAATATTGGAGAAAAATATATTTTAAGATGCATACAAACAATTTTATTAATTTTTTGGTATTTAAAAGTTATGGACAAAACAAAAAGACTCTTACGTTACGTGCTTCTCGATGTTGACCATATTCTTATTTAACTTTTAAAAGACTAAATATCATGTTCTATTATGCTGATTTATATTAAAAATATGTTCACAAATATTTAGTTTCATATCAACATTATAATTTATTGACAAAGTGATGTTATGTAGGCATCAATAGACAAGTAGTATAATATAAATGTATTATATTATTTTATATAATATATAAGAACATGGTTTTCAACCTTTTAAAACGTCGAATTAACCCATTTAGTCCCAAATGTCCGTTTTTTTCAGTACAAGTTCGAGCTTCCCGTTCTACGAGTTCCGGTTTTAAAAAAAATCGGGACAAAGGTTTTCTTATGGATTTGAGTGTCCTCTTTCAGAATCTGGAAAAAATTTTAATTTCGACTTCATGATAAAAAGTTATAATTGTTTAAACAAAAAAAAACCCGTTTTTTTAGTGTTTTTTTTTCTTTAAATGCAGATTACTTAATTGAAATCGGCTTGGGAAAAATCTGGAACATCAAAATATCGCGTCCAAAATATTAGGACTATCAAATAGACATACTGCCAAAAACAATTTTTTACAAATTTCAAAATGGCGCCTCAATAATGGTCGCCAAAATATGCAAATTTGGAAAAATAATTTTAAAAAATTTTAACTCTACATTTTCTTTACTTTTATGCTTTATTTAAATAAAATAATGCTGCTACAATAAAAAATATTGTTTTTTGATGTTATTTAACAATGTTATAAACAATTATTATAAACAATTTGAAAACTAAGAGCCAAAGTGGATGTAAAAAATTTATTTTTATCAATTCTTTTTTGGGGAAGGTAAAAATGGATATTGAAAGTAAACAATTTAATTCAAAATTATTTTGCAATGTTTAAGAATGTTATAAACAATTTTTATAAACAATTTTGCAAAAAATGAAGTAGAATGGTAGAAATTTTATTTTTTCAATTTTATTCTGCTCTCTGGTTATCAAAATGTTGCATAAAGATTAAACTTTCATTTAACATTGTTTAGCAATATTTAAAAAGGTTATAAACAATTTTTATAAACAATATTGCAAAAAAAGTAATAGAATGGTAGAAATTTTATTTTTTCAATTTTATTATGCTATCTGGTTATCAAAATATTGCATAAGGATTAAACTTTCATTTAACATTATTTAGCAATATTTAAAAATGTTATAAACAATTTTGCAAAAAATGTAATAGAATGGTAGAAATTTTATTTTTTCAATTTTATTATGCTATCTGGTTATCAAAATGTTGCATAAGCATTAAACTTTCATTTAACATTATTAAGCAATATTTAAAAACGTTATAAACAATTATTATAAACAATTTTGCAAAAAATGAAATACAATGGTAGAAATTTTATTTTTTTTAATTTTATTATGCTCTCTGGTTATCAAAATGTTGCATAAGGATTAAACTATCATTCAACATTATTTAGCAATATTTAAAAATGTTATAAACAATTTTTATAAACAATTTTGCAAAAAATGAAATACAATGGTAGAAATTTTATTTTTTTAATTTTATTATGCTCTCTGGTTATCAAAATGTTGCATAAGGATTAAACTTTCATTTAACATTATTTAGCAATATTTAAAAATATTATAAACAATTTTTATAAACAATTTTGCAAAAAATGAAATGGAATGGTAAAAATTTTATTTTTTTAATTTTATTATGCTCTCTGGTTATCAAAATGTTGCATAAGGATTAAACTTTCATTTAAAATTATTTAGCAATATTTAAAAATGTTATAAACAATTTTTATAAACAATTTTCATAGAAAAAGAAGTTTAGAGTGAAAAGAAATATTTTTTTTCACTATTTACTTGGTTTGTCATTAGAATAGATATTTAAAAGACAATTTTTATAAAACAATTTTATAAACAATTTTTATAAAAAAAGATGTTCAGAGTGGACAAAAATATTCATTTCTTCACTACTAACTTTCTTTTGTCATTAAAAGTGGAAACTAAAGTATCTATTGTTTATAAAAAATTTGTAAACAATGTATAAAAATGTCGTAAACAATTATTATAAACAATTTGCTAAATATGAGTTACCATCATGGTACCTTATGCAACATTTTGATAACCAGAGAGCAGAATAAAATTGAAAAAATAAAATTTCTACCATTCTATTTCATTTTTTGCAAAATTGTTAATAAAAATTGTTTATAACATTCTTAAACATTGCAAAATAATTTTGAATTAAATTGTTTACTTTCAATATCCATTTTTACCTTCCCCAAAAAAAGAATTGATAAAAATAAATTTTTTACATCCACTTTGGCTCTTAGTTTTCAAATTGTTTATAATAATTGTTTATAACATTGTTAAATAACATCAAAAAACAATATTTTTTATTGTAGCAGCATTATTTTATTTAAATGAAGCATAAAAGTAAAAAAAATGTAGAGTTAAAATTTTTTAAAATTATTTTTCCAAATTTGCATATTTTGGCAGCCATTATTGAGGCGCCATTTTGAAATTTGTAAAAAATTGTTTTTGGCAGTATGTCTATTTGATAGTCCTAACATTTTGGACGCGATATTTTGATGTTCCAGATTTTTCCCAAGCCGATTTCAATTAAGTAATCTGCATTTAAAGAAAAAAAAACGGGATTTTTTTTGTTTAAACAATTATAACTTTTTATCATGAAGTCGAAATTGAAATTTTTTTCCAGATTCTGAAAGAGGACACTCTAATCCATAAGAAAACCTTTGTCCCGATTTTTTTTAAAACCGGAACTCGTAGAACGGAAAGCTCGAACTTGTACTAAAAAAACGGAAATTTGGGACTAAATGGGTTAAACTAATCCAGAGTATTGAATTGTTAAAGTCTAATGCTGATTCGTATTCACCATCACCCAAAACCCTTAATGATAGAACGTCCAACGTCCTTCCGGCAGGACCAAAAAGACTCAGGTGAGTCCGTCCGAAATCGCTAAATAAAACTAACATGGATTGACATAAACAAAAAGTAAAATATATCGTTGGAAAGGTGATGAAACAAGCTTTCAGCGTATGTAAATATCGAGCTCGTAAGTTCAAACCGAAGAGCAGGGTAGCTTAAAGAAGTTGAATTTTCCAAAAATTCATGTAATTTTTAGTCACAAAATGATGAAACTCGGTCCTGCCGGCAGGACGCTTTTCGCTTTGTTTAAAAGGCTACCAAGCCTAGGCATATAAATTTAGAAACTTGATATTTACATCATTGGAAACCTTGTTTCATTACCTTTCCAACGATATATTTGTTTTTGTTTTTATCTGCTTCCATATTAATTTTATAAAGAAAATTTGAAGAGAGTTTTTATTTAATTGGCCGCAATTTTGCTGATTAACATTAAAAATGAAATTTTTTTAAATTAAACAAATAGGTTTCATTCTTTGAACGTTTCTGAAGAAAAAGAGACTAAACCAGCCAAAATATATTGATTTTTGTGGATTTTACATTAAATTTACGAAAAAATGTTTTTTTTACTTTTTAGAAACAGCAAGTTTGAGGGCTTTAAAAAATGGTTTAATATTATTATTTTAAAAAGTTAAATATATGGATTTTTTCGTCTTTTCGTCTACTTTGATCCCAAGGAGTTCCGGAAAAGAACAATTGAATTCCCTTTTTTTAAAAGCCTTATTTTCGGAACGTCCTTCCGGCAGTACGGGCGCTTGGACGTTCTATCATTAAGTAACGAGTTTCAGGTGAATCTAATTAATTTTTTATTTCGAAATCTTCCATATATATATATATATATATATATATATATATATATATATATATATATATATATATATATATATATATATATATATATATATATACTCATACGTATGCTCACTATACATATACATACATACTCCCACATATGCACAAAACACATACACATGTATATTCACACATATACACTCAATACATACACATGTATACTCACACATATACACTCAAATGACCAAATTCCCAGTTTTCTGGATCTTAGTTATTCCTGTCAGATTCTGCCAGTGCAGTATACGTATACTATTTCTTGTACTGAAAATTAAAATTTTGTATTTTTTGACATTTTATCATAACATATGTTTTAATATAGATAAAATGTATCTGATTTTAAAATTAAAATAAATATAAGAATTTTAAAATTTTGTGTTTTAAATTTTGTTATTTTAAATATTAAGATAATTTTGAAAATTAGTAAAATTAATGATAAACTCTATAACATTAATTTTTTTTTGATTTATTAAAAAGAAGATTTATTAATTATATTTAATAAACTTTTATAATTATTTTTAACTTTTAAAATTATACATAATAATAAATATTGAGGAAGCTTAATGGTCATGAAATGAACAAATTGGTTTAGTATAAATTTACAGTAATCTTATAGTAAATTTTACAAAGCAAAATTAATTTAAAATTCCAGTACTATTACAAGAGCATGTAAAGTAAATAAATATAACTTTTAAATGCATATTTAATGAATAAACAAGAATTTTTTACTTATTTTATCAAAAACAAAACTTTTTTGCAATTTTTCCAAAATGTGTGTAAGATTAAAGTAATGTTACAGTAATATTACCGCATATTACTGTAATGTTACGTTCTTTACGGGAAAGAGATATATGCGTGCAACTGAAGTTTTATTCCATAGCGATTGCTTTTTTGAGTAAAAACTAAAAATTAAAGTATAATAAATAATAATAACAACATAATAAAAGTTTCTTGGCTCAGAGTATTAAATGCTCAGGACATTTTAACACTGCAAAAAAGTATCTTAATTTAAGATGTTTTGGTAGACATTTCTAAGATGATTTGGTTGACACTTTTTAGTTACTTAAAACATCTTAATTTAAAATGTTAAAAGTATCTTTGTATATATTTTCTGTAGTGTTATAAATAATTTTGAAGGTCCCGAAAAACAGTTTTTTGATGACCGTTCTTTCTCATCAAATTATAGAGGGAAAAGTTTTGAATAAAAGTTATAGAGCACGGAAATACCTTTAAAATGATGAGTCATATGTTAAAATTGGTTTATTTGTTTACTTGCAAATAAATATAAACCACTAAAAATGTCACTTTCTTATTTGTTTAATAACTTGAACAAAAGTTAACAAATTCTTTTGATATTCTTCAAAAATGTACCTCTCAAAACCCTCAAGATGTGTGCCAAATCTGAATATGATTCGATAAATAGTTTATGAGAAATTCCACTTGTTAACTAAAAACATGATTTTTTAAAATGCAATTTCTACATTTTTGGCCGGATGAAAATCAATTTTTTTATTGGGTTCTCTTCATAAAATGTCAATCTATCAATCACAATTTGTAGTTAATTGAATTTTTTCAAGAAAACTGTTTTGGGGGGGATAAATTTTTTGCTTATTAACAAATAAACACTACATCAACAATTTTTACTTTTACAATTTTGCATAAAAGCTATTTTATTACTTATTCTTTCCTGCAAATCGAATCGTATTGAGATTTGGCACACATCTTGAGGGTCTTGAGAGGTACATTTTTGAAGAATATCGAAAGAATGTGTTAACTTATGTTTAAGTTATTAAACAAGTAAGAAAGTGATAAATAATATTTGTTCGATTCAAGGAAGAAATAATTAAATGAAACAATAAATTTTCATTTTGTTGACAAAGTTTCGATGAACTGGTTCGCCATCATAATCAGGTCACTTTAATAAACAAATTCACAAGTCACATAAACTAATTTAAAAAATAAAAATATAAATTAAACAAATTCGAAGATATTTACCTAATTAAAAATTACATTAACTTTTGGTCAAAATCGAAATAATTATAAAAATAAATAAATAGGACTAGACGGAAAAATAAAATTTTAAAATTAATTGTATCTTCCTTCTTGTTAATAGTAAAATCATTACATTTAATGTGAATCATTTCCGAAAGTAATCTTTTTTATGATATGTTTTTTGATAAACTCTGATGGATAATTATTGTTTTTTTTAAATAGCATTAACTTTACTAATATTTTCCTTATGAAAAGATTCGTGAGATAACAAAATAGTCCTGTCATACAAATTGTATACAATGTTCTTTTTTGTTGGATTGGATGATTGGAGTCATAATTTATTATTGCATTAGATGAAGTTGGTTTTGGTACCAATTGGTAATGAGATGATTATTATTTTTAATTAAATTCATGTCTATGAAATTAATTTTATTATCGTCTAATTCATAAGTAAAATTAAGATGAGTATTAAAGAAATTAAAAGTATCAATAATAAGTTGAACATGATCTTTGTGAACGCATAACAGAGTGTCTTTAACATATCTAATGTAAAAGTGAGGAATACAATTAAAATTCTTTTTTAATAAATATAAATAATCTGACTCCATATCATTCATTACAATGTCTGCGAAAAATGGTGATATTGGTGAACCCATAGATGTTCCTTCTATTTGTTGATAAATTTTTTTGTTAAATGAAAAAATGTGTTATAAAAAAGAAACTTCGTTTAATTGTATAAGTTTATCAGACAGGAATTTCTGAGGGATTAACCCTTGCACTCGGGACAACATGCATATAGAGCAGGTTTCTCAGTGGAATCAGCCCTCCACTCTGCGGTAGGTAGAATAGAAGAGCAAATTGTCAGGCGAGGTTATGCGGTGGGTACCTTTCTTGATTTTGAAGGTGCCTTCCCCAACACTTCTAGCGAGGCTATCTGCAGGGTAGCCAGAAAGCGAGATGTTCGCGAAAGGGCTCTCGAAGCAGAGTATGATGAGGCCAGGTTAGCAGGCGTCGTCTCAAAAGGATGCCCACAAGGAGGACTTCTTTCTCCTCTATTGTAGTGCTTAGCGGCAGATGAGTTGATTAGGAAACTCAATAACCAGGGATATTATACGCAAAGCTATGCGGATGATTTTCTTACAATTATAAGGGAGACTCAATTGAGACTCGGTGGTAGTTTGGTGGTCTAGGACTCAACTCATCACAGTCAAAGAGAAACTGGACGAACTCCAAGCAATGGTCTTTAGAGGTATTACAGGGGACATGAGGACCACGCCTACAGCTGCGTTGGGATTCATACTGGCCGAAGTACCTTTACATATTACTGCGATTTGGCAGGTATAAATAAATAAGAAAAAATAAAAATTAATCGCGCCCAAATTAAAAATAAATTAATTTGTTTATAAACAAATAATTTTTTTTCTAAAAAATTTTAAAAAATATTTCTTTTAAAACTTTTAAAAGTTGACGAAAAACCAAAACTTTCTTTCTTTGACAACTTTTTTCGAAACTCAATACTTTTAAAGTTATAAGCTATTGTAATGCGAGTTCAACTCGCACTTGTTTAATTTTTTTTAAATTTTAGTTAAAAATTTTTTGTTATATTTTTTTATTATATTTTTTGTGATCAGATTGTAAAAATATACTAATAAACCCATTTTTGGTTAATAGATCAAATAATGTGACAATTAGAAAAAAAAATTTTTGTTTGGATTTTTTTTTGCGATCAGACTGTAAAAATATACTAATAAACCCATTTTTAGTTAATTATATCAAATAATGTAGAAATTAGAAAAAAAAATTTTAAATTTTTTTTAGATTTATTAATATTTTTTGTCATCAGACTGTAAAAATATACTAATAAACCCATTTTCAGTTAATTAGAACAAATAATGTGGAAATTAGAAATAAAATTTTTTAAATACACGGAGAGAAATTTCGTTTTAATATTTCTTATTATTTTATTAGTATTTAGTAAAACCGATTGTAATTTGGGGAAATCGTGCACTTTTATGAATTATTATTACCATTTTTAAGAAAATTTATAATCAAATTATTACTTTGTATTATTCTAAAGTAACAGAAATTAGAATAGTCAGTAAGAAATTTTAATATTGTAAGTAAGAAAGTCTACAATAGCAAAAAGTATTACTAGAGAATTATACTAAATACTATCGAAGTATTGCATAAATTGTAAATTTAGTAACGAAGAGTGTTATCGACTATATTAAAAATTATGACCAGCCTAGTAGCAGGCTTTCGGCTGTCGAAGAGCGGTTACGAAACTATCCGAGGTTAGTCGAACATTTTAGTCGAGCAGTTCCGAAATTATCCGAGCCAAACTTCATAGCATTTCAGACATTTAAGTTTAATTTCTCTTTAAATATAAATAAGTAAAATTTAACGATTAGATTAGTTGAAACGTCTATTTATTAGTAAAATCTGCTAATTCAAAAGCAAAAAGTCAGTTGCCAATTCAAATTAGTAAATATTTTTACTAATTAATTTAGAGAGTTTTCAATTATTATTTAAAATTTTAACTGAAATATTCATATTTAAATTAATTTTTATTAGAAAATTCTACGAAAATTCAATTATTTAAATACAAAAATAAATAATTTATTGAATAATTTAATGTTTCTTAAAGTTGTTGAACTCTTAAAGAATTATTTTGACGAACTTTAATAACATTTTTAAGAAAAATTTCATTTTTAGAGAAATTTTGATAAAAATTATATAAAAAATAATTTAATCTTTGTAAAAAATTATTGAATTCTTATTAAATTTTTATTATTCATGAAAACAATTAAATATTTGCGTAGAATTGTTAAAAAAAATGTTTAATCATTGAATTCTTTGGGAAATTTTATTAAAGTTCTGGATATTAAAAATTCTTTATTTCAGAACAGTTTTTGAAAATAATTGAATTTTGGAGAAAAATGTTATTATTTATAATAATAAATGAAATTTTGATGAGAAGTTTTTTACTTTTCTGACTGTATAACTGAATTTCTGTGAAGGAATTTATCTATTACTTTGAAAAATAATATTAAATTCTTAAATTTTTAAATAATTGGATTTTTTTGTGAAATTTTATTGAAATAGTAGATATTCAAAATAATTGAATTTCGATAAATTATTGAAATTAATTAAATTTCTACGAAGAATTTTTTTAAAATTGTGTCAAAAATAATTCAAATTCTGGAGTTGAGATTGAGCATTCAAAGTGTCTAGACGTATTTACGAGTAGCTCTCGCCTAATAGCAAAATTATCAAATATTTTGATTTTACGAACCGCAAGTGTGCTTGTTTACCGGCAGTCTTAATTGTGTAAATGCAACTGGGTAGTGTAATTCTGGACTTACTCTAATGTGCAATAGTGAATATGGAAACCGATATTACAGACGGCTCATTGCAGTCAGATTCTCTCATAAAGCTTCTTCTCTCTATTTAAGAGCAAGGAAAAAAAACCAATAACAGACTGGATGCATTGGATTCAAATCTACAAGAAATAAAAAGGGATAATCAATTATTAAAAACGGATTTGAAGATCTGCAAAAGAAAATACGATTGCTTAACTGAGGAAAATAGGATGCTAACTGAGAGACTAACTCACTGCGAAAGAAAACTTGATCATCTTTTGCATAGGGAGAAAAGTAAGAACCTGATAATTTACAAAATCCCAGACACTATAACTGAAAACAAAAATCTACTTGACACAGTAATAAATATTATTCGCAAGGCGAACATACACTACCGTCCGAAATTGTGCGAACGCTAACATCTCTAGCTATTAAAAAACACACCCGCACAGAAACAGTGATAACTTGGTTAAAAATGACGCTAGATGGTTTTTTTAAATTGCATTGGAAAGCTTATTAAATTTCCAATGAAATGTCACTATTTTAAGTTGTATTGCATAAATAGGAAGCGAGATATCATGTTATGAAGACAAAAAAATAATTCTATTTTTTTCGGAATTTCTTACTCTGACTTTGACTCCTGGCACAGCTTAGCAAAGTTTATGAAAAAAATTGTTACTTTTACAGACTATTCCTTGTAACCTAAGCTTTAAATAGAGACCAAGAACAGCAAAAAATATTTACGGGTTCCCGAGATATTACAAAAAGAGTCGGACCGTGACAAGCAGAATTTTCAATCATCGATTTCTCTAATTCGCCGTTGAGTCAATTACTTGTCTGTGAAAAAAGTGTCGAAAATTAATTTTACCAAGTACATTCTTACTGGGATCCACTTTTTAAATATCGATATATAATAAATTAAATTAAAAAGTGGATCCCAGTAAGAATGTAGTTGGTAAAATTAATTTTCGACACTTTTTTCACAGACAAGTAATTGACTCAACAGCGAATTAGAGAAATCGATGATTGAAAATTCTGCTTGGCACGGTCCGACTCTTTTTGTAATATCTCAGGAACCCGTAAATATTTTTTGCTGTTCTTGGTCTCTATTTAAAGCTTAGGTTACAAGGAATAGTCTGTAAAAGTAACAATTTTTTTCATAAACTTTGCTAAGCTGTGCCAGGAGTCATAGTCAGAGTAAGAAATTCCGAAAAAAATAGAATTATTTTTTTGTCTTCATAACATGATATCTCGCTTCCTATTTATGCAATACAACTTAAAATACTGACATTTCATTGGAAATTTAATAAGCTTTCCAATGCAATTTAAAAAAACCATCTAGCGTCATTTTTAACCGAGTTATCACTGTTTCTGTGCGGGTGTGTTTTTTAATAGCTAGAGATGTTAGCGTTCGCACAATTTCGGATGGTAGTGTAGATATAACACCTGAAAGTATTACTGACTTTCGAAGACTAGGTAAAAAAGAAGGCTCACGACCGGTTCTAATCTCATTCAATAATATGAAATGAAAATCACTATTGTTTCAAAATAGGAAAATATTAATTGATTTGAAATATAACATGGCTAATGATCTGTCTAGAGAAGAAATGGAAATGCGACGAAATAATTACGAGATTTTATTAAAATACAAGGAACTAGTGTCAAAAACTGGCAAACTAGCTACCACCAGGGGTCGAAAAATTATCGTGGAGGATAACGCACTGGATGTGGAAGAAATAAAAAAGTTAATGGAAACGTCTGAGAATCCAGAGGAGAATCAAACAGAATACAACTCGGAGAGTGAAGATTCTACAACATCGATGACTTTAACAGCTAGTGGAAGTAAAAGAGGGAGAAAACCGGGATCCAAAAACAATGTCCAAAAAAAGCAAAAAATTTCAAAAATAAAATCTATCGACAACCCCCTCAAAAAATTTTTAATTCAGCAAAAATTGAACACATCGAACCAGCATGCAGAAACTAATGTCAGTAAAATGCATAGCTCTTCACAAACGAAATCAACCCTAAAATAGTATTCTGTAACGTAAAGGGATGGTCCAATATTACCGATTTTTCACCATTTCTCAACGACATCGACATAATTTGTATTTCGGAAACGTGGATGACGTCACCGCCACGGTCTTTCCCCCCATTCAACTTTGACTTGATTGACAGCCCAGCAGTAAGAACAGCTGAACGAGGAAGAGCCAGCTGCGGATTACTCATCGCGGTTAATACAAGTAAATACAAATATAAGACAATTAAAATCACAGAACAATTTATAATCGTCGAAATTAAAATTAATTCTAATAATTTCAATTTCATTCTCGGAGTTATCTATTTAAAACCAGATTCAAATATTGAACTTTTTTGTGCAGAATTTAATGAAATAATTATTCTAATTAACAATAACTATCCGAATTCACCACTAATTATAGGAGGAGATTTTAATGTTAGAATAGGTGATTTAAATCAAGTACAAAAAAATGTACTCCCGAAAATGTTAATACCACTTTCTTTAGAGCTAACTCAGACAAAATAAAAAATAAAAAAGGAGGAGTTTTGGTGCGTTGCATGGAAGAGAATGGACTTATTGTTTTAAACGGTAGATTACCAGGAGATTTTGAGGGTCAATTTACTTATTTTTTGAGCGGTAAAAAATCTACTAACAATTTAGTGTGGGTAAATATGGCAGCAATTTCAGAAATAAAAGATTTTGACATAAGACAATTGGTAACTGGCTCTGATCATTTTCCATTAGCTATTATGTTAAAAAAAAGAAAAATTGATACAACCGATAAATAAATTGAGGTGGAAAAATGATACGTCAAACGAGTTCTTTGAAGCTATGAATGCTCTCCCATGCGACGCACTGACTAATCTTCACGATGTAGACCTTTTGGCAGACGAATTGGTATCGTCAATAACAACGCAAGCTAAGTCTATAGGTATGATATCAAATATAAATAAGAAAACTGGTCAGTCAAAACCGTGGTATGACTCTGAATGTGTATCGCTGAAAAAAAGTTTAATAATATTGCTGAAAAAATGTGAATACGAAAAATTTTTAAATGATAAAACAATTATAGAATATACTAATACAAAAAAATGTATCATAATACAAAAAAGTTGAAAAGGGAGAGTTATAAGGATTCAATTCTCAATCAGTTATCAAAGTGTAAAGATTCTAAAACTTTCTGGAATGTGATCAATGGGTTTAGACGAAAACATAATAATATCAAAAATAATATTGACTTAAAAGTCTGGTATGAATATTTGAGCAATTTTTTTAAGGAAAAAGAACTACACAAAGAATCGAATTCAATTATTGAAATACCCATTAAACATAGCAATCCGGTATTAGAAAAACCTATCACAAGAGAGGAAGTTATTTCCGCTTTGAAAAATAGTAAAAATAATAAATCCCCTGAAACAGACGAAATTTCTTTTGAATTTCTAAAAAATTTGCCTGAGAAGTGGATTAATTTTGTAACTCTCCTTTTCAACAAAATTTTAAATGAAGAAAGAGTTCGACAGATTTGTCAAAAATTAATCTGAGAATGATTTATAAAAAGGGAGACGCAAGCAACCCAGACAATCATCGTCCTATCGCTCTTGTTAACACCATAACGAAAGAATTCACTACTATAATAACGAGTAGGATTGTTCGGTGGGCTGAATAAGAAAATCTGCTTCCTGAATTCCAATCTGGATTCAGAAAGCAGAGAAGTTGCATTGACAATCTATTCGTTTTAAATGCATTGGTACAAAATAGATTTAATATGGAGGGTGGTAGATTGTTTGCCTTGTTTGTAGATTTCAGTAACGCATTTCCATCAGTTTCACATAGCTTACTTTGGAAAAAACTCTATAATCAGGATTTGGGTTGGAAATTGACTAAAATCTTGATGGAATTTTACTCGAGGGCAACTGTATCGGTACAAAATAACTGCGGAACCTCAAAACCGGTGAAAATAACAAAAGGCGTATTACAGGGAGAAGTAAGTAGCCATATATTGTTCTCCCTTTTTTTAGCTGACTTAGAGGAGTTTCTAAAATCAAAAGGGATAAGGGGGGTGTCAATAGGACATACTAAGTAGATTATTACCCTTGCATATGCTGATGACATCGTATTATTTGCGGACTCACCAGTTGCATTGAATAAAATATTAAAAGCGCTTCGAAAATATTGTTCTATAAACTACTTAAAAGTTAACGAGAAAAAAACCAAAATTATTGTTTATAAAAAAGGTGGACACGCGACCAATAAAAAATTTAATTTTATGTACGGTGATAAAAAAATTGAAATTGTAAAAAAATACACTTATCTAGGTATTCCTCAAACTCAAACTGCGTCATACGAAGAAGCGTTAAAAAATGCGAGTAGCTCTGCGTCATTAGCAACTAACTCAACCCTATCTCTCATAAACAGAATGGAATTAAATACATGGCACCCTATCCCTAAGTTATTTAACAGTTTAATTGTAAGCACCTGTTTTTATGTAATTCAGATATGGGGTCTACGATCTCTTGATGATATTGAAAAAATCCAGACAAATTTTTATAAAAAATTACTTCTCGTTCCTCAAAATACGCCAATTTATGCGATTAGGTTAGAGGTAGGTGCCCTTAAATTATCCAGTAGAGTGCTTAAATTAGTTTTTAATTTGATTGAAAAAATTTTGAAAATGAAAGATGACAGACTCCCTAAAATTTGTCTACTCAGACTTATTAAATTAGCGAAATCTCCAAATTCAACTCCCAAATATAATTGGTGCAAACAAGTAGAAAAAATATTAGAAACTATTGGAGAAACAATCTCTTGGGATTTACATTTTATAATGGACAATAAAGAAAGATTAAGAAAAAAATATGAAACCTATCTCCGTGCAGAGGATGTAAACTCCCTGTCGAATTCGAGATCTCTTCAACTCCTACCGCAACTTACCCTAAGAGAGGGAGCACAAAGTTATTTATGACTAAAAGTTTCACTAACGTTTGTCAAAGTATTCGCTCAGATTCGCCTAATCAACAATTATAATACTAGAATTATACTAAAAAATAAAATTTTAAAATTAAATACCGGTTATTGTTGTGGAGATCCCGGGTTGAGAGGGAGAGAATTGTACCACATGTTGATAGAATGCGATTTATATAGAGATATTAGAAAACAATTTATTTGTGAAAGCGAAGACACTTCGATAATAAAAGACTTTTGCATCGATTTGTTTAATTTTCCTTAAGAAAATAATGTAAAAGAATAAACTTTTTTCGTTAAAAATGTAATCAAAAAACAAATTTAAAAAAAAACTACATATAATTTATATTTAATATTGTAAGACTCAATGTAACTCTTTTGTATGAACCTGTGGTTCAGAACAAAGAAACTAATAATAATTGAAATTCTGTGTTGAGTTTTATTATTTATAAAAATGGTTTTATTGTCTTGAAAATAATTTAATTTTTGCAATCATTTGTAACTTCTTCAAAATTCACTTTCTTTTAGAGTTTTTTAATAAACTAGTTCATTAGAAGATATTAAAAAATGATTTAAGAAATGCTGCATTTTATATAAAATGCATAAAAATTCTTATGCCAATAAATTAAATGATGAGTTTTTTCAAATAACTTTAAATTGGATATAACTTTAATAGAAATCAGTTTCTAGAAACAAACAATTTTAAAAACAGTATTATGAGAAACATTTCTCAATAAAATTTTGACCCAGCATACAAAATTATTTATTTATAACTTAAAATAAATTAAGAACCTTGTTTAACAAAATATTGAGAAAATATTACTTTCTCGCAAGTTCAGAAAATTTCACGAGATTAGTATATAAGGAAGTTGAGAACTGTATCTCCCAATGTACAGCGTGCGTGCGACATTGCGTTTATTTGTATCGGTTAAGTTTATATGTATGCGTTTTTAGGTTTTAACATATATCTCCGAAATTGTATATAGTTTGTGTTTATATGTATATAGTATAATGCTTGCGTTGACTCATTTGTGTGTTTATTATTATGTTTATTATTTTAGAAATTGTTCAAATTATTGTAAAACATTGAAAATGACAATTCTTATAAATTTCTAAATAAACTACTGGACAAATGTCTTCTAAAATGGTTTTATTCTTTTTAAAACTTTATCATTTTACAAAATTTTACAAAATCGACACTTTATTAAAAAAATTTGGTTAGTCAAATTTTCATGTAAAATGTTCATTTTTTGATATTTAGAAATTATTTAAATCTTAATTATATGTTT
Source organism: Leptopilina drosophilae (assembly GCA_032873175.1). Classification (NCBI taxonomy): domain Eukaryota; kingdom Metazoa; phylum Arthropoda; class Insecta; order Hymenoptera; family Figitidae; genus Leptopilina; species Leptopilina drosophilae. Next base: position 32,050,056 of record CM065480.1, read on the forward strand.
AAAATAAAGAAATTAATTAAATATATCTAGAAATATTTAAAAGTTAAAGTTATTGTGAGTTTAAATTTCACAAAAGTGCAAAAAAATATTATTCTTAAATAGTTAATTGCAAATTTCCCTTAATTTTATACTTCAATTTGATAGCTTAATAATGGACTAATTAATTAAAAAAAAGTTTATTTAAATTGAATGTACAGCTTTTGGGCAATTCAACTTTAAAAATTTAACGTGAAATATCTCCGTTCACCGTTTCTTGTTATACGCCCTTCTTGCACCCAACACTTTAATTATGAAAATTAAACCTAAAGGGGAGTAAGGGTTTATACTTTTAAAAAACGATTTTCATATTTTTTGATTTTTTTATAGTAAAACATTTGCTAAACTATTTTGAGCTTTTGAGATGTTACATCCGAACGAATTCTGATATAATTTTCATTCAAAACTGACTGCTCATAGTTAATGAAAATCTTTAAACGCGTTTTTTCGGAACGACTTTTTTAAAGACTGTGTTCACTGACAATTGAAAACTAGAAGACCGATTTATCTTAAACTTGATACACATCTTCTATATATAAAATACCTATTCGCAAGGATGCATTTTAATTTTTTCTTTACATGGGAGTTTGGAAGCATTTATAAATGATGTCACGCTTTTACCCACACGGAAAAGTCGGACGAATGTCGGAGTTTACAACCGGCTGGGATCCGCGCCCGTACAGGCCGCAAGTACCGACGGTCTGTACCGATTCGGATCTGAAAACGCAACCGGCGCGGTACAGATTATGCTCCGACTGTCGGAACCGTCTTCCCACTATCGTCAGTACTGACTCGGCACTGGATTTCTTCCGCCCGCGGATCTTATTCTTCTGCGGCGTCGGAAGAATGGCCGGATATGTTAAGTCCGTACTGGCTCGGTGCTGGTTAGGCGTAGGTTCGTAGCCCCAAGCGTTACGATTTTTCAAATGTCTATGTAATAAAAAATTGCGTTTAAGTGTATAAAAAAATGTGTAAAGAGAACTGCCAATGACTTGTCATTAGTATTTTTATCTTTTGCAATTAATTATTATTTTTTGAATTAATATTTGTTAAAATTATCATTTGGATCCGATCCTGTTGTCAGGCGGTAGAATACCAGCTATTAAATTGAAAATCCGCAGTCGGTAGAGTGCCAGGTCCCAGTCGGTTGAATTATACACGGAACAGCTTCTCCCGGCCGGTAGGAATGCCAGTTCCGAGCCGGTTGCCAGCGCGCTCCTGGCCTTGTCACTATTCGGTAGAATTCCCGTTCACATTCGGTTGGCAGGCAGTTCCGAGCCAGTACAGTTACACCGGCGTCAGTACTGGCTAGGATCCGCGCCGGTTGGAAATTTCCGCCTGGGTAGGGGGAATGCTTTTACTAAACGTGACATAATGTTTTTTTCGCATGTGAAATTACACGAAATTGTATAACAGGAAGAGGAGGAGGGGGGTTTGAAAATCTAAGAAAATGGCGTGACATCATTTGTGAACGCTCTCTTTTCCACTTACAAAATAATGGAATTTTTTGTGAAAAATAGCAATTTTCAATTTAAATAGCAACAAAAATTTGAAATAAGTTGTTCATTCCACGAACATTTAGCTTCCTCAATATAATATGCACCCATTTTTAATCTTTTATTGAATAGTAATTCTTTTAAAGAACAATTTTAAAAATCTCAAAAAATTCAAAATTTTATCTTTTTTTGAAAAAATATAAATGGCGATTACTTTTGTACATTTGGATGAAATATACGCTTTATATACATTAATCGATTCGTTTTAATGTCAGGAACGTAATTTTGACCAGAATTAATGAAAATATTAATAAATAATAAATAAATAAAAAAGTTATTTTAAAAAATACAAAATTTTTTTAATTTTGAAAAAATTGTATAAAAACAATTTTGTAGCTTTAATCTGCGTGTATACTTAAAAATTGAAATTTTCTTTTACGTTAAAAATTTACAAATGTAGGGTCAAAACACGTTTCATGTCTCACAACTTTGGATATTTATATAGAGTGATATAATCCCTTCTATAATCAATATTGAAATACTCTCCCATTTAGAAATGTTGAGAGGGGTGTTTTTTGAAAAGTTTTTTACATCAATATAAAAATTCGTCTCGAAATTTCATTTTATCGAAGGTCCCTAAAGTTGGCGTCGACGATGAGCATCGAAAAAATTTTTTTCACAAAACCCGAAAAATAACTCAATTTTTTCCACGGTTCAAGATTAAAAAATACTCTTTAAAAGTTTTTTCTTTCTTCAGTGAATGTAAGAAGTGAAATTGTAAAAATTTTATCACTAAAAATAAGAAATAATAGTTTTCGGTTTTGAGCGTCGACACCAATTTCAGGAACGTTTTATCAACGAAACATTACACATGTGTATAATGATTTTTGAAGGAGAAGTACAACTTGATTTTTTAAAAGAGAGAATTCAAAAACGGTTTTTGACCTTTGATTTTATGAATGGGGTTCATGTTGCGGTCACGGTGACGGAGAACGATTAAAAAAGAAAAATGAAAAAGAGTAAAGAGAAACAAAGAGGAGAGAAAAAAAGAAGTGTGACGACCGTCTTGAGCGTGCAGACTCGCAGAGAGAAAATCTAACGGTACAGAAACACGGCACACAGCTTTTAGTTCGCGCTGATATTACGTCCTCAAGTTTCGTAACTCTGTACCTTCTTTCATAACTGAAACTAGCGGTTCGCTCAAGAAAAATATAATACGGTATTGTGCGAAAAAGAATAATGGTAGTTTTGGCCAATTTTAATTTTAAGTTATTCTATGCCAACTGTTTGATAATTGAATCAATTCTAGTTTAGGTCAATTTAGAGGCTATTTTATAATATATTTTTCATAACGCGGTGCTTAAAAAAATCAGTACATTTAAAAAACACAAGAAAATTTTGGTACTGGACCAGCACCGGACCGGTACTAATTTTTTTGCCGGATCAAAAAACACAAGTAAATTTTGGTGCCGGTACTAACTTTTTAGTTAAATTTTATTAAGAAAGAATTTTAATTACATGTTTTTTCATTTAAAATGTTAATAAAATAATTTAGTCAAGTTTAATTTCTTATAATTTATATATTAATAGGTACCAATGATAACCCTTAATTAAAAAAAATTAAGAATAGATTTTTTAAGTTAATAAATTTTTTATTTTGATACAGCTTTTTAAAATTTGAAAATTCTATGAAAAAGTTTAAATTAAATATGTTCCATTTTCAATATTTTTTATTAAAATTTACAATAGGAACCAAAATTGTTAATATTAAATAATATTTTATGATCTAAATTGTAATTTCATTCCTGATTCAATACGCCCCGGTTAGTGATCCATTACGCCCCGGCCCGAGGCGAAATGGCTCGCCTTGCATTTCTTCAAAAACATTGTTCTAGAAAAAAAGTATAAGGGCGTTCCATAGCTAGAAGAACTATTGATTCACAGATTTTGTTTATACTTAGTTAATTTGTTGTGTTTAGGGTGCTTATAAAGTACACTCAAGGATTTTGCAAAATTTTAATTATTTTGCAAGATATTGTTAATTAAACTTTATGGTCACTTTCTTCAGGAATTTTTATCTTGTAAAATATTGGTCCTAGAAAAAAATGTTTTAGATAAAAAGTAAAGAGAATGTATTGAAGTCTAATAATATTTTATTAAAAAATAATTTTTTTTTAAACTTTTCGACAAATTTGTTAAAACCATTATTTTTTAAAGGTTTTTTTTCATAAAGGGATTAACCAAATTTAATAAAAAAATATTTTTATTAAAGCTTGGAATGCCCTTAAAGTTTACCGCAATTTGTAAAGATGTGTTTTTTTTAAATTTTCGAGAAATTAATTTTTGAATTTTTGATTTCACGGCTCGGGCCATACGGCTTGCCTGGCAGCGGTCGGAAGCATTTCAAACTTCCTTCAATTAAAAATTCAAAACTTAATTTCCCAAAAATATTAAAAAACACATTTTCACAAATTGCGGCAATTTTTAAGGACATTCCAAGCTTTAATAAAAATATTTTTTTATTAAATTTGGTTAATCTCTTCATGAAAAAAAAAACTTAAAAAAATAATTATTTAAACAAATTTCTCGAAAAGTTTCAAAAATTATTTTCTAATAAAGTATTCTTAAAATGCAGTACATTCTCTTTACTTTTTATCTAAAACATTCTTTTCTAGGACCAATACTTTGAATTAAAATTAAAAAACTATATATGAACCGAGAATTATTATATGATATATTAATTAACATATAATTGAATAAATCATAAATGTCTTTTGAATGTTTTTGAAAAGTTTTTAATTTAACATTAAAACGATTTTTTCCAATATTATTTTTCATTTTTTATGTATAAGAAATTAAAAAAATTAAAATATACTACATAAAAATAAAAAGTAATTACTACTGAGTAAATGCTCGCTCAAAACCAAGTTCCGACATAACACAACATTTCGCAGGAAGTTCGCAGGGAGTTCGCAATGCAAAGTTCGAGAGTTCGCATTGCAAACTCCCTGCGAACTTCAGGCGAAAACTAAATGTCCGCCCTTTTGCGAGTTCGCTGAGCGAAGTCGCTGAAAAGTTGAAACGTTAATTTGCAGCGAATTATCTAGTAGTTATCCGCGATAAGTTCAAAAATTAACACTAATAATTTTAGATAGGTTATAGATGTAAATTTGCTCAAAACAATAAGACAAATATTTGTTAAATAATAAAAATAATTTTATAATAAATTTTATTTACAAATTACAATTTTTATTTAAAAACAGAAACCGTGAAAATTATTTCCATTTTTTAAAAATAAAGTACATGGAAAAACGATTTTTATGAAAATTATATTAATACTAGCTGTCACACCCGTCATCGACGGGTTATAGTTTCTACCAAAACATTTAATAGTTTCTATGTCTAGTAAACTGGAAAACCGGAAAATAACAGAAATCATTAAGAAAATGACAATGACTTATATTAATTGTTTTTTATAATGTTATCATATATGTGAAAATCTTGTTTTCTTTCAATGATAATGATAATAATGATTATGATGAAATTTGCAAGTTCAATGTGAAGAATCGTTTGAAAACTCGGAAGGAAGAAAGGAAGTAGTAAGAAAATAAGGCTAAAAAATTAAAAGAAAGTGGGAGTGAGAGGGAGAAAAAGATGTAGAAAAGAGGGGAGTGGTTTTTCTCACTATAACATAATATTCAAGTTTTTCGTGCTCTTTATAGCGGGCAACTTTCACATCACGGCAGATCTCTCTTGCGAATATAAGAAAGTGCAGATGTAACACTTATATTACGGGGCCATCATAATAATCTCCCTTAATCTATGCTTTTGGTTATAATATTCAAGAGAGAGAAAAAATATCAAGGTGGCGAAAAATTTTGTGAAATGTGTTTTATAAAGAAGGAGGTTTGTCGCAATTTCAAACTTACGTAGATTTTAAAAGCCCTCACCTTTCCCACCGTTGCCAATGTCAATGTCGATGGCCAACCATGACTTCGTAATATTGACTCTCGTAAAAAATTACGAAGCTAATTTAATTTCTTTTTATTATTATTACAAATCTTTACGTTTACTCTAGATGAAAAGTTGCATTAATCGCCTACATTCTTGCTGTAATAAATCAGAATAAATCTTTTCATTTCATCATTCAGAAAAGATAGGCTAACATTTTGTTCATGCAAAAAAAATTCACAAAAAAATGTAATTCTGAATTTAAGAATACCATCTTGGCTCCTATTTAAGAATATTTTATACTTAGATTAGGTGTATACTATTTTTTAAATAAGAACATATTCTGAATATTAGAAAAATAATTTTAAAAGGAATATTTTCTTAAAAAATATATTTGATATTAAGTATATATTCTTACTTTAAAAATAGTATATTTTACCTTATTTAAGTATAGAATATTCTTAAATAGGAGCCAAGGAAATATTCTTAACCCTTTAATGGTCGAGTTTTTTGCCGTTATTATAAATGTATAATGTTTAGTAAATTCGATTATTCTATTATTCAATATGAAAAAAATTTTTTTTTAAACATGTTCCACCCCTTAAAACCATCCCTAACGTATATTACTACCCTAAAAAATTGATAATTAATCTAAGTAATAAATTAAATATTTTTTAGCTCCTGTCAGCCTTATAATTATTTTTAAATATTCTTTGGTTGTTAAAAAATGAAAAATAATTATAAATAACCAGTTGAACACCACCCTCAAAGTCAAATAATCACCCCTTGATGATATTGATTTTTGTGAATATTAAAAAAAATCTATAGATTCTAAATGCATCTAAGTTACAAAAAAATGTTTCTAAGTGACACAGGTATGGATAATAATGTTAATCACACACCCTTGGAACTCACCCCTATTTAATAATTATTCTTACATACTGTCAATAGTTTTGAAAAATTAAAAAAATAAATTTCATTGATTCTATACATTTCGAAAATATAAAAAAATATTTTTATGGTGACTGGGTAATGATAGTAAATATAAACTACCCTTAAAAAAATAACTCTAAAGTCAAAAAACCACCCTTTCATGATAAAAAATTTTGTATTAGATTTTTAAAAATTATTAATTCTAATTGATTCTAAATCATAAAATATTTTTCAGAGTTACACAGTTATAGATGAGAATAATAATAAACAGCATCCTCAGAACTCACCCCCATTTAAATTATTCCATTAAAAAATTTACTTTTCTTTACGTTAGAAAACTTACAATAATTATTTTTAGACTAATGGAAATACATTGACCAGCATATCAATCGGCCCTTTTCAGGGCCACCTAATGCAATTTTTATGAATTTTCCATGGATCGGTTTCGTAACCAAAGACACCGAAAACCCCCGAGCAACAAGTTTCAGTCAAATCTGATGAATTTTCAATTTATCGTCCACCATATTGGATCCCCCGTTTTGAATTTTTGAAAACTGACATCAGATTCGTAATCAGCGACCCCGAATAACAAGTTTCAGGCAAATATGATGAAATTTTAATTTATCGGCCGCCATATTGGATCCGCCATTTTGAATTTTTAAAAACTGACATCAGATTCGTAATCAGCGACCCCGAAAACCCCCGAATAACAAGTTTCAGGCAAATATGATGAATTTTTAATTTATCGGCCGCCATATTGGATCCGTCATTTTGAATTTTTGAAAACTGACATCAGATTCGTAATCAGCGACCTCAAAAACCCCCGAATAACAAGTTTCAGGCAAATATGATGAATTTTTAATTTATCGGCCGCCATATTGGATCCGCCATTTTGAATTTTATAAAACTGACATCATATTCGTAATCAGCGACCTTGAAAACCCCCGAGTAATAAATTTTAGGCAAATTCGGTAGATTTTTAAACTGTTTGTTTTTTTGGGGTAGTTTTCATTAATTTTCTTTTTACCCTGAGGAAAATTTTTATTATTAATTTTTTTGTACAAAGTTTACAATATTTTAAAACATTTGATGCTGCGTAAGCCGAAAAAAAATGTTTTCTGAAATTTATACTTCTTTTTCAATTTTTGCTTTTTTCGCGTTTTTTAAAGGGGTGTATTTCAAAAAGGGTAGTTTTTTGGAAAATGGCAGGCATATGTATTTATTACTCTCGTTCTTCCCTTCAAAATGTGACCGTAGCAGAGTTGAACCGTTCAGTTTTAAGAAAGTTATGATTTTTTGAAATAGGTGGTACGTATGTGTACCACTGGCCATTAAAGGGTTAAATTTAGATTTACATTTTTTCGGTTTAGCAGTCGCGCTCAGCACCCTCCCATCGATTTTTTTGAGTAAATTTGAAACAGAAAAATGTCTGAGGTGTAAGAAAACAACACAACTTTAGAGAATTGTAATTTATACATCAGTGATGAATTTTTAAAAATTAATCAAACAAAATTGTTATAAACAATAGCCAGCACCCACCAAAGTTTCTGCCATTTTAATCTGCTACTGCTCGCTTCAGTAGGCTTTTTAGATTAATGACATCTTGAATCTTTATTGGTACACTGAGAAAACAATATATTTGCATCAAAAATAGTAATTTTGATTCAATCTTCTATATAATTTTTTTTCTTGCTATTTAGTTTTTTGAATGCCTATTTGTTGATCTCCAAATTCCTATCCAGGCATTACGCAAAAACCTGTGAATCGATTCAGGAGTTTTGATTAATTTCCTTATAAAAAATACCCATATGGGAATATACATGTGACCCTTATAGAATTTCCAGTTTTTCAATGTACAAGAAATTTTTCAGAAAGAAAAAGTTTTTTAAATAACTTTTTATTTATTAATTAGGGCACGCTTCACACGTCTATTCCCTATTTTTAGTTGAAATAAGGGTTTTAATTTGTTATAAAATATTTCAAATTTCTTAAAAATTTTGACCTAGGGTCATTTGAGGTAAATGTAAACAAGGGGTAAATGTAAATAGTAGAAGTTTTCAGCTAAATTTACAAATTTAAAAATAAGTTCGACGTCGATATTTTTACCTCAGTTCACCTACAAGATGTTTTGAGTTATGCCAATATTTTATTTTGACAATTGGCAATGCCATAGTGTAAGTTATCTCTTAATGCAAAAAAGATTAAAAATCAAAGTTTTACTGGTTCAGTTTTTTTTTCTCGAATTTACATTAAAATAAATTAAAAAATCAAACTAAAATATGTAATTCTTCCTTATTAAACCCTTCGCAGTCCAGCTAAAACTCGCTTGTGGTCCAAAAACGGTCAAGAAAAAAAAGTTTCTAAAAAATGTTTCTTGAAACTTGTTACTCCGGGGTTTTCGGGGTCTCTGATAACGAATCTAATGTCAGATTTTTAAAATTCAAAATTGAGGATCCAATATGGCGGTCGAAAAAATAAAAAATCCAACGGATTTGTTTAAAACTTGTTACTCGGGGGTTTTCGGGGTTGCTGATTACGTATCCGATGTCAGATTTTGAAATTCAAAATGGCGGACCTAAAATTCGATCAAACTGCATGAATCTTGAAATTATCCGCCATATTGGATTTACCATTTTAATTTTGTAAATTTGACATCATATTCGTAATCAGCGACCCCAAAAACCCCCAAGTAACGAGTTTCAAGCGTATTTGATAAATTTTTAAATCTTCATAGTCGCCATTATAGGTCCACCATTTTAAATTTTGAAAATCTGATTTAAAATTCGGATTCAGCGACCCCAAAAACTTTAGTATACACTTGGTCATTCAAATCGAATTATGTTTAGTATTTTATTTTTGAGATGGACATATGAGGCATTTTACGTGTAATGTCCTAAGTTGAAATATCAACTTCTTGAAAAAAAATTGAAACTCGGGGAATTTGTTGTTCTATCAAGTAGAAATGTGCCCCAAAAAATATTTTTGACTTTTTCGAAAATTTGAAGGGGGTAGAGGGGGGCCGATTTAACCAATTTTGCTAACACCGGCAACTTTGTGAATTTTTTCTGAACGTACTTTTAATGGGAAAAATTTTTCAGAATATGTTTCGGAAAGGTTTTTTTCGTCCTCTTTTCAATGGTGAGTTTTATTTTTTAATATTTTAAAAATTTATCCCAATTTTTGATAATTAATATAAAAATTTTAATTTCCCAAAAAAAGGTCCGTTTTATTTAAAAATAAATTATTGCAAACGAAAGCTGAGGTTTTTTCCTATGCACATGTAAATTTTCAGAATGCCCTTTTTTTGTTTTTGAGTTATTAAATTTCAAAGAATAAATTGCTGCGCGCAGCGTTGCGGGCACCTCGCATCACGCTGGGTACCACGCGGCTCAGTGCCACCGCAACGCTGCGCGCAGCAATTTATTCTTTGAAATTTAATAACTCAAAAACAAAAAAAAGGTCATTCTGAAAATTTACATGCGCATAGGAAAAAACCTCAGCTTTCGTTTGCAATAATTTATTTTTAAATAAAACGGACCTTTTTTTGGGAAATTAAAATTTTTATATTAATTATCAAAAATTGGGATAAATTTTTAAAATATTAAAAAATAAAACTCACCATTGAAAAGAGGACGAAAAAACCTTTCCGAAACATATTCTGAAAAATTTTTCCCATTAAAAGTACGTTCAGAAAAAATTCACAAAGTTGCCGGTGTTAGCAAAATTGGTTAAATCGGCCCCCCTCTACCCCCTTCAAATTTTCGAAAAAGTCAAAAATATTTTTTGGGGCACATTTCTACTTGATAGAACAACAAATTCCCCGAGTTTCAATTTTTTTCAAGAAGTTGATATTTCAACTTAGGACATTACACGTAAAATGCCTCATATATGGCCACAGACGTAAAGGTGGCACGACTTTTTGTGGCCACATATGGGCCATGGACTGTCAAGGGGTTAATATAATTAATATTAATTAACACCATAATACCATAACATATTAATACCATAACAAAAATTGACTTTGATTTTTGTCAATTTAGTTAATAAATAATTAAGTGTTTACATTTACCCCGAGAATTTGAAAACGCGGGGTAAATGTAAACAGAACTTCAATTATATTTTAAAAGAAAATACTTCAATAAATTATTGGATCCGCTATTTTGAAATTTAAAAATTTAATTTTAGATTCTTATTCAGCAACCTTAAAAACTTCTTTTTACCAAGTTGAAAGAAAATCTATTAAAATTTGTTGAAGTTATTCATGTTTTTGCATTACTAATTTTGTAATGGTTGATTGTTTATTTTATATGATATATTATAAGTCAACAGGTTGATTTACTATACATCTACGAAAAATTTATTTCAGTTTTTCCATCCCTTAAAACAGTAGTATACTTGAAATAATTTGTTTCTTAAACCTCGCTTAACTACAGTAAGGTAAATGTCCCTATTTGTAGACTACTTAAATTTCCACTACACTTAAAAGTGAAAAAATTACCTTTACGTTTCTTTTAATAAAAATCTTTTTTTACAATAAGAAGATATATTAATTTTAAAAGCAAAGATGACTTTCAATCAATTTTTTATTTTCAAAATATAGTAAATTATTGTGTTTTTATGAAAAAAGGTTAATGTACCAATTTGTGAACTGATTAGTATTTTTCATGACCACGCTACCATACACTCATTTTTATATGGATTAGCTGTTTAAAAAAGCAAATTAATATCCAATCTCATAAATACTCACTTTAATTTATAAAACTTTAGTTTTTTTTTGCTCTGATAAACTGTAAAACGTAAACCTGTCAAATAACTTGACTGCTTGCAAATGTCAAAATACAAAATATAATTATTAAAACATTTTTTTTATAAAATACCGTTTTATAATAATAAAATATGTTTCAGCAGGATAAAAAGTAACTACTTACAACAGTATATTTAATTGATTTCTATTTAAATTTGTTTTATAATAATAAATTTTTTTTTTATAATAATAAAAAAGTTTTATAATAATAAAATATGTTTCAGCAGGATAAAAAGCAACTACTTACAACAGTATATTTAATTGATTTCTATTTAAATTTGCACATTTATGCGCAAAGTGCACAAATCGGTACACGTGCACAAATAGGGACATTTACCTTAGTATTAATTAATTAATTTTAGAAAAATTTCAAAATCTCGGGGTAAATGTAAACAGTTACTTTTTGTCGATTCACGTGCACTAATATTTTTTTGTATTTCATAAAATCTCTTTACTACTGCTTTAAATTATAGTAACTCAATTTTCATACAATTGAAAGAATTTAAGATTTAAAAAAATACATTAAATATATTTTTCGAAAAGGCAAAAAAGGGCAAAGAAGAAAGAAAGAGACCGAAGAGATCGTTGGAAATGTCCTGTAAATGTCTTTGATGTTTCTTGAAGTATTTGCCAGAAATAAGAAAAGCTTTTTTGCTTGAATTGAATATAATGAAAGAGAAGATTTCATAATTTTTCGCAACTTTTTTTAAAATCCGATAATTGGTCTAGACTTCTAATGTTTCTGTCCACATTAAAAGGGCCTATTTTGTCGAATTTAGTTTTCATCTTTTCCACTTAATCGTAATTTAGTAACTTTTTAAAAAAACCTTAATTTTTTTTATTTTTTATTATCAATCTACATATTTCGTCAAGTTAAACTGTTAAATCATGCAGTTTTCATTAATTTATCGTTAATTAAAGTGTTTTATTTCATTGGTTCTCCAGAAAAACAAGAGTTTTTTTACAAAAGAATTCTGTAGGTATTTTCAAAATAGAGGGAAAAGAATTAAAACCTATTAACTTTTGATCTTTAAGGTTCTATGGACTGAAAACAATTCTTATCTGAATAACTTCCCAAAAAACAAAAGTTTTAATGTTAGAATCTTTGTTTTCGTAGTCGTCAAATCGAAGATTTCGATATTTCTTCAAATTATTCATAATAGAAACAGTTAACTTAATAAGCTTAATTTCTTTTCTTTCTCTTAAAATCAAACAATAGGTCTGTTCTTGTTGCCTGCACTTCTTACACTTCAACACTTAACCTGCACTATGCAGATCTCTTTGCCAGATGTGACGCAATTGTACGTGTACCATACATTTCGCTACACTTTCTGCACTTACTCTTGAGGTGGTGTAAAAGTTACACATAGTGCAGACAACGAGAACAGATACCTAATAATATAGTTTACTCAATCATTGACCTTCTGAAAAATGGAAAAGAACCTATTTTGTCGGTCCTTTGTAAACGTATTCCGTATTTTCAAAATGGAGTGGGGGGACAAAATTTAAACCAATTAGTTTTTCATCTTTAAGGTACCCTGACTCAAAACAATTCTTATCTGAATAACTTCCCTGAAAACCCAGAGATATTGATGTTAGAGTCTTTGATTTCCCAGTCGTTAAAATGAAGATTTCGATATTTCGCCAAATTTTTCATAACAGAGACTGTTAAAAATTTTTAAATAAGTTTAATTTCTATTTTACTTCTTCAAATAGCACATTAAAATTGCACATAGTCATTAAACTTGTACGAAAATGGTTTATAAATACAAAAAATCTTTAATTACGTTTTTCTCGAAATGAAGTTTATAGCATTCTAAACTTTGAAACTTTGTAACTTATCGAATTTTTTATCAAAAAAGTTTTAAGACCACTCAAAATTTTCCAAATTTTACAAGGAATTTGCCAATATAGATAAGTCCATTATTGCTATGATGGGCAATGTTTATGTGTGCGTCCACATATATTTAATTATTGTTATTTATTTTGAAAAATTTTTATAAAGATTGTTTGCAACATTTCAATTATTTTCATTTTTATAAATAATAAATTTCTACGAAAGAATTCAATTATTTTAAAATTTTTAAAATTAAAAGTATTTGAAAAGATTGGTAGCGACGAACAATTTTAATCTAGGTATTATTAATATTTTTGCTATTATTATTATTATTATTATTATTATTATTATTATTATTATTATTATTATTATTATCACAAAAAGAACAAAGGAATGACGAAGTGCCTTTTTTCCCTTCTCCCGCATATATATGATAGTCCAATCGGTGGGCGTCCCACACTCGCCTCAGAAACAAGACGGTTGTCCCACTTTTATATTTTTAACATTGCCGGTCTACTTTACGTGTCGGCGAGTTCTCGAGCTCCGGTAAATATTTACAGTTAACATCGTTACATAATAAGTATACAGGCAATGTTCACGGGCACTTGAATTGAGGACCGCACGAGAGAGGTTCGGTAGTACGTGTGATAACGGGTTATTATGTCTTTCGCAAAATATATTATTCTCAATTGTTTAAATATTAAATAAGTCATAAAAAAGCACGTTTTTTTCTGTTCCTATTTTTCTTCTTTTCCATATAACAAATACAATTTCATGGTATTCGTGTACATTACAATATGATATTGATCATTTTACTTCTTTGAAGAGAATTTATGCATATATATTCCTTATGATTGCATACTTTGATTACAAAAGTCATGTGCGCTCTGTTTTTTTAGTATTTGCGAAAATGACTTCAATTAAAGTTATATTTATTTTTATTTTTTATTGATATTTATATTTTACTTTTGGAGAAAAATGTTATGCAAACTTTCTTTTGTTTGTAAAATCAAATGTTTATTTTTGTTTCTTGAATTTAATTAGCATAAGAATCTTGCTTTGCGAATAAAGTGATTTTATTTTAGGAGGGGGAGGAATTTGAAATATTTTAGAAGTGGAAAATAGAAATTTTTTTAATAGCGGAAAATTTAAATTGATTTTGAGAACAGGAGATATGAAAATTTTTTTAAAGGAATCAATTGAAATTTTTTTGTCCTTTTCCCTAAAATAGGGGAAATAGTATTCTCTTTGCAGGGAAATAGAAAAAAATTAATTTAAAAATTTTAATTAATATAAAACAATATTTATTGTCTTAAAAAAATTAGAGGAAAAGGTTCGGTTGTAAACACCTCCGCCAAGCTTTTGCCAGAATTGAGATTTGTCAAATCTGACAAATATCACGTGTGTATTATGACCAGACGTAGTTTTTCATGCGAATACAAAAGTAATCGGATACCTTTGCTTTTAACTATATATGTAAATTAATTTTTCGATACTTTAAAACAGTTAGTAATATGTAGTTAAAGTTTAGTGCAAGAAATCTTGCATTTCGTTACATGAGAAAGGAGGGAAGGTCAAAATTTTAAAAAAATCATCGTTACGTATATGAAGCATTTTACGCGTAAAAGTATCCTAAGTTTTGAATTTTAACTTCTTGAAAAAATTGATACTCGGGAAATTTGTTGTTCTATTAAGTAGAAATGTGCCCCAAACAATATTTTTAACTTCTTCGAAAATTTGGAGGGGGTGGAAGGAGGTTAATTTTACCACTTTAGCTATACACTGCCTACTTTTTTCAATATTTTCTGTACATACTTATAACAGGTAAAATTTCTTTAAATATGCTCTTTCCATTGGTAGATTTTATTTTTAAATATTTTAAAAATTCACCCTAATTTTTTATAATTAATATTTAAATTTAATTTCCCAAAAATCGGTCTGTTTTATTTGAAAATAAATTATTGCAAACTAAAGCTGAGGATTTTTCCAAACGGCATGTAAATTTGCATAAAAACCTTTTTTTGTTAATGAGTTATTAAATTCCAAAGAACACGCGGTAGCACTGATTGGAAAGAGCATGAAAAAACCTTTCAGAAGCATGTACAACGAAAATTTTTTCATTACAAGTATGGAAATAAAAAATTGATAAAATAGACGGTGTATAGCAAAAGTGGTAAAATTGACCCCCCCCCCCTACTCCCTCCAAATTTTTGAAAAAGTTAACAATCTTTTTTGGGGCACATTTCTACTGGATAGATCAACAAATTCCCCGAGTTTCAAGTTTTTCAAGGAGTTGAAATTTCAATATATGTAATACTTAATTGTTGGCTACTTAGTTAATTTTTTTGTCACTTTTAGTAGATTTTTAAAATGTATTCCCACAACCGAACCAAAATTTTCTTCGCTAGAAAAATGCCTACTTTTACCCCAAACTTCAAAATATTTAAGGTTGCATTGGTTTTTGTTTTTTTCTCCGAGAAAAAAGTCTTTCAGCTGGAACACAAGGATGTGAAATATAATGATCAATTTCTTTACTCTACTTGTTATGAGAGTTGTACTTTTTTAGTAATAGCCATCCACACTACAAAATTTTATATTTCTCAAAACTTATGTTCATGTCACACAGAAAAATTAACGCATGGTTCATTTTAAGACCAGATTCTATCATTGTGAAAGTCGAATTCAATCTCTTTGAAATATCCATTTTTTAGAAGATACATTTCTTCCTCTGTTACATGACCGTCCTAAAAAATTTAACTTTTCTTTTCACACACAAAAAATTGAACATTTTTAAAATTAGGACCAAAAAAAATACCCTTGTCTGGCTATTTTAATTGATCAAGTCGTTTGTGGCTTCTAGGGGTGAAACTAACCCTTAAATGAAAAGTGACAAGTTATATTTTAAAAATAGATTCAATTTACCTAAAAATCGTTACTCGGGGGTTTTTGAAGTCGCTGATCACGAATCCGATGTCAGCTTTTAGAAATTCAAAATGGCGGATTTAACATCGCGGCTGTCAACATTTTAAAAAATAGATTCAATTTTCCTTAAACTTGTTACTTGGATGATTTTTGGGATCGCTAATTAAGAATCTTAAGTCAGATTTTCAAAATTCAAAATGTAGGATCGAAATGTAAATTACAGATCTAGAATGAAACTGGAAAATTTAATTGTGTAGTTCTTTTTTGTTTTTTGCAATTAAATATTCTTAATTTATTGTAAACGATTTTTAAACTACTAACTTTTTCATATAAAACAAATGTCAATAGTTGATATTTTGATTTTAGAAGCACTAGTCACTTTTAATTGCGCACTACGCGCAATTCTAAAGATTCTTATTCTAAAGATAAACACATATTTATTAAAAGAATTTTATCTTAAAGGATTAAATTTTGTTTTAAATTTTGTATTCCTAAATTGCACTTGAATTGCATAATTTTTATTTCTCAATAACAATATTGTTCACCAACTCATTCTTTCCTTTCAGGAAATAATTTGCATAATTTCTACACTAAAAATAATTTAATTGAATCAAATAAAAATTAATCATGCAAAAGAAATCCGTCCATTTTATCTTTTAACAAAAAAAACTAAAAACTGAATTTAGATTTGTTATTATATAAAATTCCAATATCATAAGGCTGTATGATTAGTATGTTTAGCTAAGGGGTTAGTTTTGAGATAAGGGTTGAGGTGAAAAATTAAAACTGGTAGTCTGCAAAATGATATTATAATTATTCAACGATTAATTTAAAAAAAAGTTAAACATTTATTAGTTTTATTAGTATTTTTGTTAATTAAATCGAAATAGGGGTGATTTTGGGGTTGAAAGTAATAATAATATAAAATAATAATATTTGAACAATTTCGAATAAAAATTCACTGTAGCTTTTTCTGGTTCTGAGATATGGAAGCAAAGTTAGATATTACATTTATTCCGTTTTAAGTAAAATTGTTAATTTCAAATCAGTATAATTTCGATTACATTTTAACAGGTTAAAAATTTCAAATAGTAAATTTGAAATTGTTCAATTCTTTTAATGAAATATGAAAAAAAACAAGAAATAAATTTATGTTTAATAATTTTTGACACTCTCACCTTCTTGTTCAAACTTTAAAACTTAGTACTTTAATGAATAAAATCATCGTAAACAAATTGGCTGCCTTTATTCCCGTGTTACTTACGATATTTTTTATTCCTAATGCACAAAAGTGTCGATTTCAGATAGCAGACGACAGGGAGTAAAAGTCATTCACTTGTTCGACTTATATGAAAATGGCGGCCGTTTTCTCCCTTGGGCAAAAATAACGCAGGGGAACAGCGGTTATGTTTGCACATGGGAGAAAATGGACGCCATTTTCATATGGTCGAACAAATGAGTGACTTTACTCCATGTCGTCAGCTATCTAAAAGCGCCATTTTTGTGCATATGGGATAAAAAAAAATTTTTCGAAAAATGACCACCATTTTGTCAATTTTGCAAAAAGAAAAAATCGTGTAAAACTTCATACGCCAATACTTATTATTTAAACCTGAAAAAATGTACAAAAATAACCATTTTTAGGGCGTTTAAAGTGGGTAGATCTCTTAATAAAAAACATTAATCCTGAAGCCTGTACTTACGCGACTAAAATATTCATAACTCCGTTAATTTTGCTATAATTAACTTGCAATTTTAACACAATATTCTGGAGATATTATACAATCATTAAAAAAATTCTAAGAAAATACAATAAAAAATTTTAAAACCTTAGCCCCTTTAAGAAAAACTGGGAAAAGGGGAAATCTTAATATTTTAGAAGATTTTTATTACTTTAAGGAGAAAGAAAACAGATAATAGAATTAATTAAAAAAGAGGACTATAATAAGAATGGTATTTAGTTACATTCAGCGATAGTTTCAAACAGTTATACAAATTAACAAATAATGATGGTGGTCATTTTCTTCACTAATAACCCTTCGTGATTTCGATTAGCAGTCCAAAAATTCACATATTCTATTTGCATGATAATAAATTTATGCTAATAAAATATTATTCTTAGCTTTTTTAAACATTTGTATATAATCCATTTGGTTGTTGAATCTTATTAAAAAAAATAATGTTTAAAATTAAAACATATTTTTTTATATTACATATGTATACCGAAAAAAGTTTAGTTTTCAAAAATTTTATGTTACAAAATTTTTTTCTTTCCTTTGAAAATAGATGAACTTACATTTTGACCGGTACTGTAAATATTTCACATTGAAAAATCCGATAAATATAAATATAGCAAATTAAACTTGATTAAAATTGAAGGGCCGGATGTATCAACTGCCGCTACGCGCTATTACAAGAAATAATACCAGTCAGGTAGCAGTGAGAGGCCCAGAAGCGCTCACTACTCACTGACTGGTATGGTCCTTTACGGCGGCGCGTAGCGGCAGGTGTTATATCCGGCTCCTTAATTATTCAAAAATTTCACTATAAACATAATTATTTATTTATTACTTCTATTATCTCCTAAATATATTTTTACGGATTCAAATGAACGTACTCTCGATAATGCAACATACATCTGACCGTGATTAAATACATCTCTTCTAAATTCAATAAATATTCTGTTAAATGTTTGCCCTTGAGATTTGTTAATAGTCATTGCAAAAGCCAATTTTATAGGAAATTGTCTTCTTTTAAAAGTTTGGAGAAAAGTGCAACAAACTGAAATTTTGATATAAAAAATACTCATTATTACAGTTAAACATTAAAATAAATGTGTAAAATTTAGTAACATTATATTAATATTCTTAATATTCTGCGAGTTCAAGTTTCAAAACGTTAATTTTACATCATTTTTAAAATATGGTGTAAAATTTTTATTTTTAGTCAATTTAAATTCTTTTTTGGTCAAATTTGTAGCTTTATAGATTTCTTTTCAAACTCATATAATTTATTTTACATAATTTGGATATTCAAAGAGATTTAATGATAGAAAATATTAAAAGATTTTTTAAATAATTTATTGATAACAAATATATGAATTTTACATTTTTGCTCATTTCATGAACACATTGCTTCTTCGTCATAAAAATAATAATTATTTAAATAAAAGAATTACTTTTCATAAATAAGTTGAAAATTACTAAACCTTGGTCAAACAAATGTATTTTTATGTGCTCTATAACATTATTTTAATAGTTTGATAGTCACACAACAGTTTTTGAAGAAAAAATTGAGATAGTAATAAATATTTGGATTCAGCGACCCAAAAAAATATGATTATATCAAGTATTAAAAAAAATTTAGCACATTTGGATCACGAAATCATTATTTTAACTACACTGCTCAAGAATTAAGCAAAAAGAATGTTTTTTATAGAATTACAAATGCAAAAAATTATAAAGAGATTTACGAATCGGGATAAAAATACTCTTATTTTCGGTCACCCAGGAAACCTATAATTTAAACAAATTTAAATCTCTAGCTTTTGCTGGTTCTGAGATATGGAAGCATATATAACCTTAGATATTACATTTAAGCCATTTTAAAGTAAAATTGTTATTTTCAAATTAGTATAATTTCAACCACATTTTAAAAGTTTTAAAATTTTAAACAGAAATCAATTAATTCTTTTAATGAAATATGTGAAAAATCAAGAAATAAATTTACATTATATATTTTTGACACTCTCATTTTCTTGTTCAAACTTTAAAAGTTTTACTTTAATAAATAAAAAATTTCTATTCTAAACTTAATTTAAATGGCTAAAAAATTTCATTATAAACATAATTTTTTATATACATATTACTTCTATTATCTCCTAAAAATATTTTTACGGAATCAAATGATTTTACTCTTGATAATGCAACATACATCGGACTATGATTAAAAACATCTCGTCTTAAATCAATGAATATTTTATTCAATGTTTGACCTTGAGATTTATTAATGGTCATTGCGAAGCCAATTTTATAGGAAATTGTCGTCTTTTAAAAGTAAATGGATATAAATTTTCACAATATAAAGTTACTCGATGTAAAAAAACAATATTTCCACTTTTATCTCCGGTTAATATTTTACATTTAATAACATTATGTGATACATCTAAAACAATTAACCTTGTTCCGTTACATAATCCTTCATTAATACTAAGATTTCTTATAAGCATTACAACAGAATTAATTCTTAAATGTAATTCATGTGGTGGTAAAGAAGGTGGAGAGAGAGTATTTAAATATTCTGGTAATAAAACTTCAGAAAATTTTCCATTATCACAACTTTCAGTAGAATCAATACTTTTATATATTTTTTCACCTTTACTGTCCAAGACATTTACCACCCTCTTATTAATATCATCAACGTCAACATTTCTTGGTGCTAAAATTGCACACATTGACAAATCTTTAAATTTTTTCTGTTGTATCAAATGACTGTACATTTCTTCAGCAATATCTATATTTCCTTGTTGAATAATATGTTCTGGTAATTCGATGTTATCATCTATATCATTTAATTCGCCATTACCAACTTTAAGTAGAAATTCTACAAATTCTGTTTCCTCTGGTAAAGCTCTCATATTTTCTGTTAATGTGTATTTTGTGAAATGTTGCCATAAATGACTATCTTTTATTGATAAATTTATTATTTCTGATCTAGTACCTCGTTCTTTTATCGGTAAAATTTGTCGAAAATCTCCTCTTAGAATTACAATTTTTCCACCAAAAACTTCATTTGATTTCATTGTATCTCTTAATAACTTATCCATAATTTCTAAGGCATATTTTGGAGCCATTGGTGCTTCATCCCAAATAAAAACATCAATATTTTTTAAAAATAGTCCTTCTTTTGACTAAACTTTAATATTTTAAGATGAATCATTGTACAATGAAACAGGTAAGCCTAAGACTTTATGTACAGTTTTCCCATTAGGAAGCAGTGTGGCAGCTATGCCTGTAAATGCCATGTAGCAAACATTTATTCCTTTACTTTTTAATAAATGCCATAGCGTAATGTATAAAAATGTTTTTCCAGATCCTCCACAACCATTAATATATAAGCACTTAGAACTATTAGAAGAAGAATCTTTTATTACTTCAAGTATATAATCAACTATATTTTTTTGTTTAACATTTAATTTAGTATAATTCTGCTCTCCTATTTTTATATGTTCAAAAATATTTATATCATAAACTTGCGCAGGAAAATTTTCATCTATATCTAATAAACCCTGAAAATCAGTTAAACAATATCCTTCATTCAAGAACATTTATTTTTTAATATTTCTATAAGCTATTTTTTCAGCTTCAATATTGTCAATTTTAAAATAGTCTTCTGACATTTAACCTTTAAATTTCTCCCAAAGTTTTTCCGGATGTACAGGATGACAATGAATTAGAATTCTTACAAATAATTGTCGAAGTGAATGAGGCATCATCCATAAAGTAGCTTCTTCCATTGTCCTAATCCACTCACTATCATCTTCTATAAGTCCTAATGCCAAACAGGCAGATGTAAAAGATTCATGAATAACTCCATTAACTGTTCTTAAACTTTGGAAAGAAGTTACTCCTTTTACTGTAAGTAACAATAATCTAAGGTGAAATAATTCCAATTGGCGTGGATTAACTGAATACATTCTTCCCAATACTTTTTCTTTACGACTCCTTTTTTGCCATTCAAGAGTTTTTTTTATCCACGTATAATGTTCTGGTATTTGTGTATAATAATACTGACGAGCAGTACTATCACGCTCATTAAGTTTAAAAAAATCGAGCAATTTTGTATTTTTCTGTAAATCAAAAGAAACATTGTTATTATCTTTCCTTTCGCGAATAATAACATTCTGTTCATTTGGTAAATGTATGGGTAAACGATTTCTACTATGGCTCTTTTTCCCTAAAGGTTTACTTAAAATTCTCCAAACAGCCTTAACAGGACCTACATACCTATTTTCTTCATAATGATTAATTTCATTGTGATTAACAGTAACCTCACCATTTGCATTTGTAATAATAATGGATGCAGCATCATGACCCTTGAAAATATATTTATATAAATATTCAACAGATTTAATACTTAAAACTGTTTCCACGTTTATATGACAATTAAATATTTCCGAAAGTAAAGGGCAATATGGAACCACATTAGAATTGTCAACAACAAATCCATTTGGTCGCTTATACGTTTTATTATTATTTCTTCTACGACAACGAATAAAACAGTTTTCTTCAATTGTAGTTTCTTCTTGGTAACTTTTTGTAAAATTTTTTGAACATTTACCGTCAATTAAACACCAATCTCCACAAGGTCCGTGAATGTTATTTTGCATTATTATGTTATGCAAGGAAGGATTAATATTTTTATCAGGAATTTCTGCAGAAATATAACGATCAACACTTTCAACTGTTAATATTTTAGAATTTTCTTTTAATATAACTAACAAATGAATATGTGGTAATCCTCGCTTTTGAAATTCAATAACATAAACATAAGACTTAACCTCTCCAAATAATTTGTTGTCAACAATAACATTTAAAAGTTGTTTCACCTTCAATGCAAAAACTCTAGTTACTATATCAGGTCTATCAGGAGCAGTTTGATGAGGTAATAAATTTTCTTGTATCTCTTTCCAATTTGGATTACACGTCATTGTAATAAATAAATCTGGTCTACCATGACGACCAACAATAGCCATGGCATCCTGATATTGTTGCATCATATTATAAGGTAATCCTATAAAAGTGGAAGGCAATATAAGCATTTTTTTAACATGTACATCATTTTCTAACTCATTATTTTGTAAATAATCAATTAATCCTTTATATGTTTCACTTCTCAATTGAGCTTGATTGTTTGCATAAAACTGCAATCTATCTTTCTCAATTTTTAGATAATTATCAACTACCCATTGTTGAAACAATCTTCCCCCATATAAAAATTGATTAAATTCCTTATCTCTTATAGCAATTTTGCATTTACAATAGGCAAACCTAGAAATATTATGTTTTTTACTTCTAAAATCACTATCACTACGAAGCATATTAATATTATAACCTTTATTTCCAAGTGGATAAAATATGGGATAGATCTATGGTTCAACATTCGGATCTAAATTACTAACTGATTTCATTTCCTTTGTAGACTTATTATAAACTGTTACATAAGATTCTGGTATTTCTCCTTCCGAGTTTGTATTGAAAATAGCAGCAACTTCATTGTAACTTTGAAAATTATATCTTTTTTTATCAAAACCTTTTTTCAACGTGAACAATAGTTGTAACTCTGGAACATCTTCATTATTTTGTCTTGCTAATTCAGTTTCTATTTTAATTACTTCTGACATCATGATAAAAGATTTTGTGTATGCGTTTGAAGTTCTCATAATATTTTCTATATTTTGTAAAAGTTCTTCGTCCAAATTTTCGTTACTTTTTAATCTGTATCTGATTGATTCGTCAGGGTCAAAAATAAATAATTGACCAAAACATGGATCCTCACCTTTATCCGGATATAAAGCACTATTAATTTGATAGTAAATTTGACCTTGAATTTTATAACAAAATGGTCCTCTTCTTCTGCCATTAAAATTAATTACATTAGCATTTAAAGATGCAAAAGAAAAAAAATTATTATATATAGTCTTATATTCTTTTTAAAGTGACCTGATTTTTTATGAAACCCTTCTAACAAAAGCCTTAATTCATCTGGATATTGTATTGAAGTTAATACAACACCTCCATGACTACAGCATTCATTAAAACTAACTTTTTTACCAGCAATTTTTTCATCTTTAAAATGTTTTGCTTGACAATGTGTGCAATAATTATTCATCGGACCTAGATAATTTTCAACATTTAACTCATTTTTAATTTGATGCTTAAATGGAGTATTCTTTGTTTTTAACAAAGAACTTGTATCACTATTTTCATTTTTTAATTTAAGGTTCTCAGTATATTCAATTTTGGATTCGACTTTAAGTTTTTTCTTAGTTGCAGTGTGCTTTTCACCTAAATAATTTACGTTATCAATTGTACGTTTTAATTTTTGCCTCTCACGATAATTTTTTTGTATTTCAGCCCTACTTTCTTTAAGTGTTTTTGATGCTATATTTCCTTCATCTATTTCATTTATTATTCTCGGGAAAGAAATGGATGTGTATGCTTCCTCTGAATATTTTTCATTGTCAATTTTACCTTTTAATTTTTGACTCTAACTATAATTTTTTTGAATTTCAGCCCTACTTTGTTTAAGTGTTGTTGATGCAATATTTCCTTCATTTATTTTATTTATTTCTCTCGGAAAAGAAATAAAAGTGTGTGCCTTTTCTGAATAATTTGCATTATCAGTTTTACGTTTTAATTTTTGCCTCTCACGATAACTTTTTTGAATTTCAGCCCTACTTTGTTTAAGTGTTGTTGATGCAATATTTCCTTCATTTATTTCATTTATTATGCTCGGGAAAGAAATTTCTTTCTTAATAGAGTTTTTAGAAAAGTTTGATTCTCCATACAGAAGTTGAATATCATTTTTATTTAAAAGGCAATTCCAGTCATAAGCAACTATGCAAGATCTTCTATTAGAAAGTTGTACAGAGGGAAATTTACATAAACTATTGTTTTCGAACATTAGCATTAAATGATTTCTCATATTACAATAATAGTAATTTACAGAGTGGGGCATAATATTGAAAAACAACGATGTTGCGAATGCTATTGCATATACTCCACAAGAAAGACTGTATTCTGGTTGTTGATCAACAGTTGTGAAAACTACTGGTGGTTCAAAGGGATGTAATCTAATTAAATAATCTCTTTGATCATGATTTAAATATTTTTTATAAAGGCTATCAAAAATGTAAAGGCTTATTCCATCATAATAAGTACAAATCCAATGACCAGATTTATAAGATCCACTAAAAAGTATTTGAATGTGCTGCTTACTTTTCTCGACTGGAACTATCAAATCAAGTGTTTGTAAACATAAAGTATTTTGCATATTACAAAAAATTTGATTGTCTTCCCAATAGCTTTTGAAATTCATACATATGATCATTATTTAGCATTGCTCCTTCAGTGACAATAATACTTAAATCATGAGTAGTCAAATTAACAGTTTCTCCTTTGTTAGACATTGTTCTTTTATTTTATAAAATTTACTTATATCAAGGAATTATATAAAAATTTAAAAATACTAAAATACATACATTTCCTTTTATTCAATGTTATTACCAAATTTTGCCACTTATAGAAAATAAAAACAAATTTACAATTCTCTCCTTATTCAAAACTTTTAAATTTTTCCTTGTATCCAATATAATCAATGTCCAATTTTGTCTATCATCCAAAACTAATTTCCAATTTTGTCTCTTATCCAATATATAACCAATTTACTATTTTTCCTTTAATCCAATTTAACCAATTTCCAGCTTTTTTTTATCCAATAATTTTCAATTTTGCTTTTTATCCAATATAACCAATTTCCAATTTTGCCTTTTATCACTCACATATAGTGAGTGAATTCACCAGGAATTATAAATTTTTTTTAAACTTAATTTTTTCGTTGAAGACACGTAGAACGTGCCCCAAGGAAAATAATCCACGATATGATTTTGAAATTAAATGTTCGTTCTTTATATTTAAGAACGTGGTGGTAAGCCCTAAGCGTGAGTGTCCTCTTCGCACTCGTAGATTGATTCTGAGGCCATATATACCTGTATTAGACCCTACGAAGGATTACCACAAACAATACGAACCCTTGAACAACAGCCTTTGTAAATGAGGGACCCAGGTATCTTCCTTCATCGCAAGGAAAATTATAGACAAAAGTCAATATATATATATATATATATATATATATATATATATATATATATATATATATATATATATATATATATATATATACTTTCTAATTGAAACACAATAGGTAACGTTTGGGTAACGGTGCCAGTAACGCTGGCTTTAGTAACGGCTACCTTTCTTTTTTTTCTAAAGGAATATAAATAGGAATGTCTCTCTTTACCTAATTTGCATATCTGCTGATTTTATATAAGGATTGTTAAACAATTACTTTATATTTAATAATTTATCTTACTCTCTTAAGCTGAATTAGTTAAAAATGACTAATTATTAGCAAAATCGTGGCTGACTTCTTGCTTCAGCAATTAGTAAAAAATAACTAATTGTTAGTAGTTAATAACTAATTATAAGTAAATAAATAACTAAAAAAATAGTCAAGTTTTACTAATTGAATTACTTACTGCAAATTTAAGTCATTTTTACGTAACCTAAAAGTGAATTTAACTAATAATTAGTCATTATTAACTATTTCGTTAGTAAAATATTACAATTTGAATCAGTGACTGACTTTTTGCTATCAAATTAGTTATTTTTAACTAATTCAAATTTTGAAAGTACTTACGCTTCCTATTATCGAATATATTTAATTGCCACAAAGTTTGCTTTGTCTTTAAAATAATGTCCAATATACAAAGACATTTGTAAAAATATTGAAATTTTTTTGTAATCTTCACCTCTATAAGATCCGCCATTTTGAATTTTTAAAATCTGACTTAAGATATGTAATCAAAAACCCTCTAAGTAACTAGTTTTAGGGAAATTTAATCTATTTTTTAAAAAGTTATCAGTCATATTAGATTTGACATTTTGAATTATTAAAATCTGACTTAGGATATGTAAACAACGACCCCAAAAATCCCTCATGTAACTAGTTTCAGGGAAATTGAATCTATTTTTAAAAAAGTTGTCAGTCATATTTGATCTGCCATTTTGAATTTTGAAAAACTGATATGTAATGAGCGACCAAAATAAACCCCAAGCAACGATTTTCAGACAAATCAAATCATTTTTTTTAAAGTTGTCCGACATATTAGAACGCTATTGTGTTCTGGCTACCTGGGTATCCTGTCAAAAAGTCCAAGCCGAAAAATCCAAAGTAAATGATATCCAAAATCCAAAAAAAAATTGTTTAACTTTGGACTTCTTTTCTTGGACTTTTTGTCCTGGTCAAAAAATCAAAAAATTGAAAAATAAAAAAAAAGATTGAAACAGTTACGTTGAATGAAATTGTAGTTTTAATTTTTGTACGGTTGTCTTTTTTTTGTTTATAATTTTATGTCACTTTAATATCTCTAGTAACATTCATTACACATTCATTTCCAGTAGCAAAATTATTGAGTACAAATTCAATTAAAGCATGTAATTTTCAAAATTTGTAATTAACATGGATTTACAACAATTAGAAATTATTACGAAAGGTCGAAACGTTTATGGACATTTTCAAGGCTTCTTGTATGTGGGATCTCATAGCAAAGGTGATGTGAATTACTGGAAGTGCAAAAATAATAAAACTTGTTCAGCACGCTTAATCACTATAAATACAGGGCGAAATTTGTTGATTAGGAACGGTGGTTCAGCAGAGTCTCATATCGGTCATCGACCTAACCCCAAAGAGGTCGAAGCTCTTTGCATTATGTTAAGAATAAAGGTAAATTCATGCTTAATATAAAATAAAAAGGAAATGTGGGTACAGTAAAAAAATATTTAAATAAAGGAATTTTTTATTTAGTTTGTAAAAAATTTTTTACGTGCAGCGAGCAGCACAGACTCAACCTGAACGACCACCTTCTGCAGTAGCGCGGGAAGTGCAAAATGTCCCAGAAGCTGTGCAAGCACAATTGCCTGAGATGCCTAATATACATAAAACGATTCGACGAGAACGCCAGCGATTAATGCCTCCTAACCCTACAAACATCGAAAATCTGGAAGATTTGCCTGATACATAAACGAAAACTTTGGTCGGTGAAAACTTTTTAATTTATGACTCACATAGTGATGAAGTGTACAATTTGAGCTGTAAGAGAATTTTAGTATTTGGAAAGCGAGAAAATTTAAAAAATCTTTTTAAGTCGGACATTTGGTACCTGGATGTCACTTTTCAAACGGTTCCTACAATTTTCTTTCAGCTGTTTACAGTAATAGGATCTGTTAATCAAATTAAGAATGGTATAAAACGAAAAATAGTTTTTCCTTTTGTTTACGCCCTGTTAGAAAGCAAGAAGGAGGAAGCATATGCAAAAGTTTTGGAAGTCATTTTGTCATATGCTGAAAGCATTGGTATTACTGTAAAACATCCATCAACCATTATGTCTGATTTCGAAGTAGGAATCATCAATGCCATAAAAATTAATTTCACCGCGGATATTATTAAATTGTGTTTATTTCACTTGAGTCTAAGTATTTACCGTAAAATTCAGGCAGAGGGTCTGCAACGACAATATGGCGATAAAAACGACTCCAGCATCAGAGATGCTGCACGCAGCATGTGCGCGTTAGCTTTTTTACTACCAGAAGATGTTGTCCACATATTTGATATATTCTACAATGAGATTCCCAAAGAGTTCACCCCAATTGCAAATTTCTTTGAAATCAATTATATTCGCGGTATATGTGCTATGGGAAGAAGAAAGGCAGTAAAGGTACGTTATAATCCACCTCTTTGGAATCACTACCAATCTGTGCTTCAGGGGTCTGCTCGGACTAACAATGCGTCGGAAGGGTGGCACAATCGTTTCCAAATTTTAGTTGGACGAAGTCATCCAAGCCTTTATCACTTTCTGAATGACTTGCAAAAGGAAGCAGATGTCGAGTACATGTTACGGGACCTGAGGTTGGGAAAGGCAATCAGGAACTTACCGCGACGAAAGCAAAAGAGTATGGATGATCACATTTCTCCAATTGTAAAAGCTAACTAGGAATACGTCGCTGAAGAAAATGAATTACTTTACATTAAATTATTGGGACACCATATTCACATTTAAATATACAAGTTTCATTATTTACTTTGGACATTTTTATTTATCTTGGAATTTTTGACTTTGGACATTTTTTCTTTGGACTTTTCGTACTTTAGACTTTTTTTCTTGGATTTTTCGGTCTGGATTTTTTGGGTTGGATTTCTTGACCTGTAATCGAATCCGATGTCAGTTTTTAAAATTTAAAATAGCGTTCTTTTTTTGGTTATATGGCTTTTTGCATAGCAGGTAGCCGATTGATACAAACTATTATTATTATTATTATTATAAGATTGATACCATCCAGGTACAAAATGTCCGACTTAAAAAGATTTTTTAAATTTTCTCGCGTTCCAAATACTAAAATTCTCCCACAGCTCAAATTGTACTCTTCATCACTATGTGAGTCATGAATAAAAAAGTTTTCACGGACCAAAGTTTTCGTATATGTATCAGTTTGTAGGGTTATATAACCAAAAAAAGAACGCTATTTTAAATTTTAAAAACTGACATCGGATTCGTGATCAGCGACCCCAAAAACCCTCGAGTAACGAATTTTAGGTAAATTGAATCTATTTTTAAAATATAACTTGTCACTTTTCATTTATTTGATCCAGAAAGACGACTAGACACGGGTATTTTGTTTTTAGTCCTAGTTTCCAAAAATGTTTGATTTTTTTGTGTGTAAAAAATCGTGCCGGACCGTGTATTACAACAATTATGAAATTTAGTACGCCACTGTTCGAAAAATTATAATTTTTAAACAATTTCCTCATCTAAATTTTCATGAGCTTCAGCTTCGTCGCTATCGGAATTTGGATAACTTTAGGATCTTCCCTCGACAATTTCTTTATTTTCTTTTCCATAGATATTTCAATCGTAATCGTTTTCACATTGACTTAATCTGTCAATCTATAATTGGCTAAAAATTCTTGGCATCAAATGACATTAATTTTGCAAATTCTGCAAAAGAAGTCGTTTTAGTTTGTAAGAACCCAATGTGCACGTACTATAACTGTTCTAGACCAAAAAAAGAACAGTGTTCAAGAATAAGTGTTACAATTTTATTATAGAACAGTTCTAGAGCTTTATTCTAAATTTGTTCTGGAACAGTTGTTCTATATATGTTCTATAACAAACATGTAACATTTGTTATAAATTAGTTATAAAATTTTGAAGTAACATTGTTCCTACAGTGTTCTAGAACACTGTTACAAAAATTTAATATAACTGTTCTTTCACTATAAACTCGTGTTTATTTTCACTACACGGAAAGACGATATTATTAAATTTTATAAAAGTATTTTACCAGTGTAGGACAAAATGCGACAAAGGAAAATTTTGCTATCAACAAAACTAACACAGTAAATCTTAATGTAAGATCGGTCTTAAATTCAGCACTGTCTGCTATAATATTAAAGGATACAAAACTGTTGTTTTCCTGCTTTAAAATAAGACTTCCTTTTTACTGTGAAACTTTAACAAAACGTACCTATGTAAAATTTAGTAAAGTTATATTAAAATTTGTTAAAAGTTTTCGATATTTGATATAACTTTACTAAATACAGTATAATTTTTATTAAAGTTTAATACTTCTAATATAATAACTTTCTTTCCGTGTAGAGTGAAGCCGCGTTTTTGCATGAATTACAAAAAATCTTTTGAATTTAGATACTTAGAAAGACTCTTATCGATGATTCGTGAAAAATTAAATACACTGAAAAAAATGATAATGTAAATTTTGCCATACAAGTATGGTTAGGATGTATAGCTGAAACAGCAATACTGTATTGCTGTTCTTAAAATACAGTATTGGTGTTCTCCCATACATATTACTGTCTCTCACATACATAAGGCTTATCTACTCTGCATGGCTGAAACAGCAATACTGTATGTCAGTTCCATATCC
>CM065480.1:32080864-32142864 GCA_032873175.1 Leptopilina drosophilae
TCTATGTTTGGTAGCGCTTGAGACAATACTCTTTTTATTCTCGGATTTCGATCAATATCATGTTTATAAAACTTTATTTTTTTGCTCCACGCGTGTCTGGCGACGTGATATTTTTAAGATCTTGTATATATTCCTCTCTATCTAGGTAAGTGAATGCCTCGACAGGCAAGTAACCCAACGAGCAGATTCTTTTTAATTCGTCTGTTGTTGTTATGAATGGTTATTTTATGTAATTATTTGGATGATTGACAGTTGTTTTCTTGATATGGTTTCTAGTTAATTTGTTTATGAAATTATCTATTCGTGGTATATTAGCTTTGTTATATATTTTTCTATTTGAAATCATTTTTTTGAAGCCGGTCGCCGGGTCATGATGCATGCCGAGGCAATCCCTCACACACACTCTCTCTAATACACGCAGTTCTTCCATTGTGTGGAGAGATGTGCCATACCATATCTTGCACAGAACATTGTTAAATTTATGTTACATAACAGTTATGTAGTAGTTACGTAATTTAGCTACGTATTTGTAAGTATCGAAATGTTACTTAATAGTTACAGAATATGTTCCAGTAACACTGTTGCTATTTCATTATATAATACTAGGAGGGCTTTGCCCCTCAGTGCGCTTTGCGCGCCAACCCCTTACTTTTAGTTGAGAGTTTGTTATGTATTGAATATTGGTTTTTAGCCAAGTTTATTGAAATTATTTGTTTCAATGAATTTGTTTCCAAGATACACTACAAGGAAGTAACCAATTTCGTATCTCAAAAAATATAAATAAAAAAGAATTAGTCATATCTTATAAATAAAAATTATATAAAATGATAAAAAATGGTGAAAAAGCTTATTAATGTTTTTATTATATTATAATTAGGTAATTTTTACTCAAAAATTATAAAATATTAAAATTAGGTAATTTTTACTCAAAAATTTCTTTCCATACAATATTTTTTTTTATTTACTCTCTCCCTGCACAAGCCGCAAGGTTCGAGGCAAAAACCATACAAAAGAAACTTACATCTAACTTATTTCTCTAACATATTATTCTTAACCTACTACAGAATAGTCTATATATCCACCAAGTGCCCTGGTTTCCGTTTCCCGTTTCATCTTGCCCAATCTGGCTTCGTCCATATTAAATATTAATTTTAAAATACCATTCGACCTAATAGTCTAGTTTGACCCCGCAAAAACAAACTCCAAAAATTTTCTTTTAATTTCCCACCCTCGCTCTTTTATTTTCTAATTCTTTCATCCGTCTTTCACCCTCACCATTTCCATTCAACACGCTACACACCCTCTCGCCCACACTTCTTTCCTCATTCCCTTCCTCTCTTCCACATCTATCCAACACATGCCCCCAATCCTCTCTCTTATACCTGCATATCCTACATAATCGTTCATCCTCTTCCATCCAGTACTTGCACTCGTTCATTCCCTCACCCACTCTAAATCTCAACATTCTATTTCTTTTACTCTCATCCCTTCCTCATTGACTATCTTATACCATTTGTTGTAATTCGATTCCAATATCTTTCTCCATCTATTCTCCCTATCTTTTTTACCCCATTTCTCCACTATTTTCTCCAGACTTTGCTTTCCTTCCCCTATTTCACTCATTACATTCCATCTTCCCCTTTCCCAACTTGACATACTTTTGGCCCCTTTTCCTTCATTTCTTTTTATTAATTCCCAACATTTTCTCGCTAGCCCTCTTCCTCTTCCATCCTCAAACTTTCTCTCTAATCCAATCATTCTCTTTCTCTGTCTCACCCACAATTTGTCTCTCCCAATTTCCTCTCTCAACATATATCCCGGACAGCTTTTACTCACGCCCATCGTCCATCTTAGAAACCTTTCATGCATACTTTCCATACTACTCACTTCCTTCCAACCCCATATTTCCACTCCATAACTTAATACTGACCACACTAACATATCAAACATCCACACTCTTCTTCTCCAGTCATTCTTAAATCTCCTTATTCCTATACCCCACACCTTCCCCATCATTTTTCCAGCCTTTTCTATTCTTCTTTCGACATTCAGATTCTGCTTTCCGTTAAACTGCAACCAGTACCCTAGATAACAGAATTCATCCACTTCTTCAACTTCACTTCCATTCAACTTCCACTCCTCCTTCTCTATCTTTCTTCTCTTTCTAAACCTCATCACTTTCGTTTTTCCCACATTTATACACAAATCTTTTTCACTCACTTCCTTTAAAATTCATTCAACATTAATCTCATCCCTCTTTTATCATCTGCCATCAATATCATATCATTCGCGTAGGCTAGCGAGAACACTCTACTTGGCCCCAGTATTACTCCCTCTTTTTCCCTCTTCTTCAACGTCTCCTCTATATCTGCTATTAATAGGTTGAACAGAATTGGACTTAAAGGACAACCTTGTCTAAGCCATCTGCCTAACCAGAACTCTTCTCCCAATTCCTCCCCAATTTTTACTTTTTCCCTTGTGTCCATATACATTTCTTTGATCCTTTCCACCAAATCCTCTTC
This sequence comes from Leptopilina drosophilae, assembly GCA_032873175.1. Lineage (NCBI taxonomy): Eukaryota > Metazoa > Arthropoda > Insecta > Hymenoptera > Figitidae > Leptopilina > Leptopilina drosophilae. Next base: position 32,083,387 of record CM065480.1, read on the forward strand.
AATTCCCACCTTCCTTAACACCCTCAAATACGAGACAAAGTACTGAAAGAATGTCATCTTTGATTTTCAATCATTTTTGCAATACTTGTTATCTTTGTTTATGCTGTTGCTAATTAACAAACGGAAAATGGGATAATACTTAGAATCTCTTAAAGAGGATCTTTCCATACAATATTACTTATAAAGTTTAAATTCTCATCATTCTCATTATTTTGATCGCTTTACTCAATGAATCAATTATCTGGATTTTTGCATCCAGATAAAGCTACATACAGTTGTCCATGAGAAAATAAAGACCAGTTAAAATAAATTCCCAAATTCTCGAAACTTTGACTTTAAGATTTATTAATTGTCATAGCGAAGGCTAAAACTATGGGAAATTGTCTTCTAAATAATATAAATGGTAAATTTGAGTTTTCACCAGAATCTAAAATTATTCGGGGAATGAACGCAGTTGTGCCTTCTTTATTACCTGTTATTATTAAGACTTTAGTGTTAAATTTATGCATTTCTAAAATTTTTAATCTTGTGCTGTTACATAATCCATCATTAATACTTAAATTTCTTATTAACATTACAATAGTTCCAACTTTCAAAATTAATTTATGAACACGCAAACCGGGAATTTTTTAAAAATTTAAATATTCGTTTTGATAATTTAATTGTAAATTTTTATCTGTTTGATCCATTCCTTTATGTTTTACATAATCAGTACAATAATAAATTGTTTCCTTTCCTGATAATTTATTTAATATTTTATTGTTTAATTTAATTACGTCATCATTATGGCATGCCAAAATTGCACATTTAAAACATCATCTTTTCAGTTAAATTTGAACCATACATTTTTAAACACATGTCGTTTGTTTTCCAATGTTCAGGTATATAAAAAGAATTAATTTTACCTTCTCCTATTTCTAAGAAAAATTTTGAAAAATCTAAATGTTATGTTCTCATGTTTTTATTTAAATTAAAAATTTTGAAATTTGGCCACAGGTGTAAAAATTTATTTGTTTCTTGAATAATAGTGGTTCTATTAGCATTTTTCATAACCGTTAAAATTATCGAAAATTTCCCCCTAAAATTATCAATTTTCCATCAAAAGATTTATTTTCAACTCTACAGCAATCTGTTAAAGTTTTATCAACTATTTTCAAGGCTTTTTGGGGTATCATAGATGCTTCGTTCCAGATAATGACATCAGCTTCTCTTAATTTACGTTTATCCGATTTTAATTTAAAAAATGTTTTAATATTTGACAAATCTAATGGCAGTCGAAAAGTTCTATGACATGTCATACCACCAGGTAGTAAAATAGATGCAATTACTGTCCATGCCATAGATAAAACCTTCTTTTGAATTGAAAAAAAATAATAAATTAACGTTTTATAAATAAAAGTTTTGCCTGATCCTCCAGGTCCATTAATATTATCATTTTATAATTATCAGTAGTAATTGTGTTAAAAATTGACTTTTGTTCTTCATTTAATTGACTAAATAATTTTAAAAAATTCTCATTACTTTGTTTTACTATTAATTTTTCTTCTTCGGGGTTTTTTAAATTTTCGATTTTTTGAGGTTCAGGCAAACCAAAATTTGAACATGATAAGTTTTCTAAATTTAATATTTCATTTATTTTACTTAATGCCCTGATCTCATTGTTATCCTTGAATCCTTCACAAATTTTTTTTAAATTTATTCCATACATTATATTGCGAAGGTGAACTATTAGCAAATATTTTCTTAGTTCTTTAGGCATCATTATGTTACATGCTTCCTCATAAATATTGAAAACTTAACTATCAGTTTCTATTAATCCCATGGCTATCGCTGCACTTTGAAAAGAATCGTAAGTAACATTTTTAAATGTTCTTAAATTTTGAAAAGATGTTGCACCTTTTATACGATTTAAAATCAACTTTAAATGAAACTTTTCAATATCTTTAGGACCCACACTGTTTATTCTACCTAAAGATTTTGAATAATTTTTTCTTTTGAAACATTTCTTTAGTATTAAATAAAAGTAATAAAATTTGGGAATATTAGTGTATTTTATTTTTCTAGCATTATCATCTTTTAAATTTAATATAAACCAAGCTGTAAGAGTTGTATTACAATTGTTGTCTATTGCTTCCTTTTCTTTATTTTCTTTATAAATAATTTGTTGTTGATTTTCAGTGTGTATTGCTAACCGAATAATAGAATGAGATCTTCCGGACAAAGATAATTCTTCTATTCGCCATACAGATTCCATAGGACTAATATATCTCGCGTCGAGATACTCAGTAATTTCATCATAAACTTCATTAGAATTACTTTCCTTTAATCCAATTAGAGCTTTATCATTACCTTTGTGCAAATATTTGTAAATATATTTAATGCTTATTATTGAGCCACAATATTCTATGTTTATGTGACATTCGTATTTTTTTAAAAGAACTGGGTTAAAAGGAACAACCATTGAATTATCTACATTTACAGAATTGTCATTTACTTTAGAACCATATACATAACATTTATCTCTATTATCTCTACGTCTGTATTTTGGAAAACCATTTTTTTCAATTATAGTTTCATTACAAAATTCTTTCGGAGATTTTTTTGAACGAATACTTTTATTTCTTTTTAATCATGGAGAATTATCATTATGAGGACCATGTAACATAAATTTAATGACTTAATTTTTCAAATGATCATCATTTTCCGGAATTTTTGTTGAAATGTATTTATCTATTTTTTCTGGATCTAACAATTTATTTTTATAATTTAAAATAAACAACAAATAACTATGTGGTAATCCTCTCTTTTGAAATTCGATAGTGTAAACGTAACCAAGAACATCGCCGAAAATTGAACCACTCAAAATGTCTGATATTATACATTTTAATTTTGCGTAAAATAATCTAACTATAGTAGTAGGAATATCATTGCACGTTGTTCCACTTGGAAATTTTGAAAGTATTGTTTTTAGTTCAGGCCAATTGGGATTACATGTTACTGTAACAAGTAAATCAGGTCTACCAATTTCTCGATTTATAGTCATAGCATCTTGGTAATTTTGATACATATGTCTTGGGCTGCCTATATAAGATGCTGGCAAAACAAATATATTTTCAAGACGCTCTTTAGTTTCAAAATTGATAGAATTATTTAATGTGCAACGTGCAACGTGATGTACTAAACCCTGATAACATTCTACACGTAATTTTTGTTGATTAAAACGAAAAAAATTTAATTTTGTATCTTCTATTATTAAATAAGCTTGAATTAAATATTGCTGTGTCAACCTTCCAAATATAAAACTGGACTAAATTCACCTTCCAATGTATAAGCTAAACGATACGAATAATATTGTAAAGGAGTTAAATCTTTTTTTACTATAAAAATTTTGTTTAAATTCAAAATTCCACCCTAAATCTCCTGAAGGAAACATAATAGAGCTAAAAAAAGATATGATAAAGTGAAGACAGTTTTGAAAATTTTATGAAAAAATTCAATTTTGAAAATTTATGTACTAATTTTTTAAAATTAAGATAATTTCGGTTATTTTAAAATCCTTTTCAAAACATTTTTTTAAGTTTATCAGTATAACTAGTACTTTTAAAATACATTTTTTAGAAAAAAAAATTTCATCAAATATTAAAAATTTTCAAAAAAAAAATTTTTTTTTTAATTTTTTGAAAAACACCCCCTCCCTCCGATTTTTAAAATTTTTTTATAGCGATAGCCAAAAGTAATAAGAATTTTTTTCAAAAAATTTTATAGTGGGATCGCGATAACTTTTCGAGAAGTTAATGTAAAAGTCTATGACGCCCTGTTGAGACTGACGCGCTTACGAACGCATGCATGCCCAAGAAGTTGGCAACGCTATTTCATTTTTTGTCAACAAAATTTTGATTAAAAAAAAATTTTTGATAAATTACAATCGCAGGAAACTTAGCGTTCGTATTTACCCCGATACTTTGCAACTTTCCAAAAATACCGGGGTAAATACGAACGCCACTGTATTTCAGAAAAATCTTAGGGAAAATAAATTTAAAGTATTGCAATTGTTAAACTTATATAAAAACAAAAAATACGATAATAAACCTATTATTATCCGATGTATCGACTTCTTCACTTTCACTTGATTCTTTCTTTTTCTGCTTCCGTGGTCTTCCTCGTTTTGCTTTTGGTTTATTTCCCTTTTTATCATTCTTTTTTTTATTCGCTTTTTTCTCTTTTGCCTCTTTCAATCTTGTAATAACGGCTTCTGTCGTGAGGACTTCTCCATAAGTTTGGTGTTTCAATCTTGTATATTTCCTGTAGGATTTGTTGCTGCTGTTTGTGAAGCGACCTGTTTTAATTGTTGGGCAAAAATATCAATAATTTCTGAAAAGGAACTTGGATTTTTTATTTTCTTTCGCTGGTTTAGTTTTGCAGCTCAAGTCTAGAGGGCCTTCTAACACTTCTTCTTTATTGGTATTTGGGACTATTTCCTTAAATCGACCATCATCAAAATTATTTTGAAAGGAAGAAGTGGATTCTTGTAGTTCTGATCGCTCTGATTGTACAGATCCCGTAGAAACCAACCTTTGCTGCATGTTTTAACGTTGTTTATAACGGGCTAATGCTCTTTCATTGAATACTAGTCACTTTTACTTGCGCGCTACGCGCGCCCTCTTTTTTTCTGCTGTTTAATATGAAAATATTTTAACATTGAAAAAGTTTCTAACATTATTCTAAAGATGAACACATATTTATTAAAAGTATTTTATCTTAAAGGATTAAATTTTGTTTTAAATTTTGTATTCCTAAATTGCACTTGAATTGCATAATTTTTATTTCTCAATAACAATATTGTTCACCAACTCATTCTTTTCTTTCAGGAAATAATTTGCATAATTTCTACACTAAAAATAATTTAATTGAATCAAATAAAAATTAATTGACTGAATTAAATAGTTTAATTGTCTATTCTCCAATAAATATTTATTTGAACCAAGTAAATATTTATTAGATCTGAGTATTTTATTTGACAGTATGAAATAAATATTTATTTGCATAAATAAAATAATTTTTTTAAGTAACTAAATCTTTATTTGTATTAAAAATTCAATTATTTATTACAATTAATTCTTTTAATTAAGATTAATATTTCATTAATTGAATCAAATAATTAATTATTTAATGGAAATACAAAATTGTTTGCTTAAACTTAAAACAGTTCTGGATCAACTAAATCTTAATTTGTATTAAATAAATGAAAATTTTTATAATTCTTATAATTATAAAAATAATAAAAATTCAAATTTTGCACCATCGACTCTACCTTCTGAGAGACTCAAGCTAGAAAGTATTAAGCACTAAATTTTTACAATTGTATTAAAATCTAAAACCTACGACCTACGGGGATCGAAACCCAGACGCACATATAGCTAATCCAAGACCTATAATCGCAAAACTAATATTTAAAATGATATTTTTTATGTGAATCATATATGATAAAAAATATATTTTTTACATTCTTTTATTCAAAAGCTTGTAATTTTCTTAATTTTTTATGTTTTGATTATTTTAAGATTTAGAACCTGTATTAAGTCGTCTGTTTTGAAATGATATTTGATTTTATTATTTTAGATGATTCTACAATGACCACCGTGATTGAAAATAGTTTTTACCAGTGGACAAAGCATATATCGTTTACTTTCAAGATTTTTTCCATTAATTGCATTTTTTTTCTAAATCCATTACTAAGTTCTTCTAAACTTTAAATAAAAAATGTTGATAGTCTTAATATAAGGTTATTCAATAAAATTGACAATAAGCAAAATATTGATATTAAGTATTATATCAACAAGTATATATATATATATATATATATATATATATATATATATATATATATATATATAATCTATATATATATATATATATATATATATATATATATATATATATATATAAAGTATTACTATATATACTTAACTTTACTATTTTTAGATAAAATTTTACCAATTCCGAAGTAAATTTTACTAATTTTTACAAAAATTGACTGCAAATATAGTATAATAACAAAAATAAATGTTTATACAAATTAAAAAAAATTTTAAGTATAAAAATTAATTGTGGAAATAGTAAACTTTACTATTTAAAAATCATTATTTTCAGAGTAAATTTTATAATATCCGAAGAAAATATTTAGTAAAATAAACTATCAGCGTATTAAAATTTATTTTGGAAATAGTTCAAATTTAATATTTGTTTTGTTAATTTTAATAATTTTCTATCAGTTTTCATAGTAAGTTTGCTTCAAAAATAGTAAAATTTACTCTGGGAATATTAATTTTCAATAACAAATTAGGGTCATTTGGGGATAAATGTAAACAGTAGATGTTTTAGCTAAATTTACAAATTTAAAAATAAGTTCAACGTCAATATTTTTACCTCAGCTCACCTACAAGATGTTCTGAATATTACCAATATTTTATTTTTACAATTGGCAATGCCATAGTGTAAGTTATATTTTAATGCAAAAACAATAGAAAATCAAAGTTTTACTGTTTCAATATTTTGTCACGCATTTGCATAAAAATAAATTTTAAAATCAAACTAAAATTTGTAATTCTTCCTTAATAATGCTTTAATAAAAATTGACTTTGATTTTTGTTCTTCGTCAATTTAGTTAATAAATAATTAAATGTTTATATTTAGCCCAAGAATTCGAAAACTTGGGGTGAATGTAAACATAACTTCAATTATACATTTTAAAAGAAAATAATTGAATAAATTTGCTTTTGTTTCACAATTTCATTACTTTGGCAAGGTAAAATTACATGGAAAAGGAAATTAGGTTTTCTTTCATACATACATTACTAATTCTGTAATGGTTGATTGTTTATTTTATATAATATACACACTTACACAAAAAAATAAAAGTTCTGACCTGGGGGTCTCCCTATGTAGACTTTATGTTTTTTGGGTCGCTGAATCCGAATCCAACGTCCATTTAACTCCATCAGATTAGGATTTTGACATAACCTCAAAAAACCAATATGGCGGACACGTTTTTAAAAAATTCCTCGGATTCGCTTGAAACTCGTTACTCGGGGGTTTTTGGGGTCGCTGATTAAGAATTTAGTCAGATTTCAAAAATTTAAAATGGCGGATTCAATATGGTGGACACGTTTTTGAAAAATTTATCGGATTCACTTAAAACTCGTTACTGGCGGGTTTTTGGCGTCGCTGATTACGAATTTGAAGTCAGATTTCAAAAATTCAAAATGGCGGATCCAATATAGCGGACACGTTTTTGAAAAATTTATCGGATTCGCTTAAAACTCGTTACTCGGGAGTTTTTGGAGTCGCTGAATACGAATTTGAAGTCAGATTTCAAAATTCAAATATACAAAAACGTGTTCGCCATATTGCGACCCCAAAACCCTTTTCAAAAACGTGTCCGTCATATTGGTTTTTGAGGTTATGTCAAAATCCTGATCTGATGGGGTTAAATGTACCTCGGATTCGGATTCAGCGACCCAAAAAACATAAAGTCTACAAAGTGAGAACCCCAGGTCAGAACTTTTATTTTTTTTGTGTGGCTGTGTTATCAGTTAACTGGTTGATTTACTTATGCATCTATAGATGCTTCGTATACGAAGAATTTTTTTTCAATTTGTTCATCCCTTAAAACAGTAGTATACTTGAAATAACTTGTTTCTTAAACCTCGCTTAACTACAGTGGAGTTTACCTTTACCCCCAATTTTAGAAAAATTTTATAATCTCGAGGTAAATGTAAACAGTCAGTTTTAGGCGATTCAGGTGCATCAATATTTTTTTGTACCTCATAAAATTTTTCTAGGGAAGTAAAGTAACAAGTACATGCAAAAGAAATCCGTCCATTTTACCTTTTAACAAAAAAAACTAAAAACTGACTTCAGATTTGTTATTTTATAAAATTCCAAATTTCATAAGGCTGTATGATTAGTATGTTTAGCTAAGGGGTTAGTTTTGAGATAAGAGTTAAGGTGAAAAATTAAAACTGGTAGTCTGCAAAATGATATTATAATTATTCAACGATTAATTTTAAAAAAGTTAAACATTTATTAGTTTTATTAGTATTTTTGTTAATTAAATCGAAATAGAGGTAATTTTGGGGTTGGAAGTTGGACCTGAAATATTATTAAGGGTATTTTTATTAGTGCCAATAATATTTAAACAATTTCTAATTAAAATTCACTGTAGCTTTTTCTGGTTCTGAGATATGGATGCAACGTTAGATATTACATTTATTCCGTTTTAAGTAAAATTGTTAATTTCAAATCAGTATAATTTCGATTACATTTTAACAGGTTAAAAATTTCAAATAGTAAATTTGATATTGTTCAATTCTTTTAATGAAATATGAGAAAAAACCAAGAAATAAATTTATGTTTAATAATTTTTGCCACTCTCACCTTCTTGTTCAAACTTTAAAACTTAGTACTTTAATAAATAAAATCATCGTAAACAAATTGGCTGCCTTTATTCCTGTGTTACTTACGATATTTTTTATTTCTAATGCACAAAAGTGGCCATTTCAGATAGCAGACGACAGGGAGTAAAAGTCATTCACTTGTTCGACTTATATGAAAATGGCGGCCGTTTTCTCCCTTGGGCAAAAATAACGCATGGGAACAGCGATTATGTTTGCACATGGGAGAAAATAGACGCCATTTTCATATGGTCGAACAAATGAGTGACTTTACTACATGTCGTCAGCTATCTAAAAGCGCCATTTTTGTGCATATGGGATAAAAAACAAATTTTTATGCATGTTTTTCGAAAAATGACCACCATTTTGTCAGTTTTGCAAAAAGCAAAAATCGTGTAAAACTTCATACGCCAATATTTATTATTTAAACCTGAAAAAATATACAAAAATAACCTTTTTTAGGGCGTTTAAAGTGGGTAGATCTCTTAATAAAAAACATTAATCCTGAAGCCTGTACTTACGCGACTAAAATATTCATAACTCCGTTAATTTTGCTATAATTAACTTGCAATTTTAACACAATATTCTGTAGATATTATACAATCATTAAAAAAATTCTAAGAAAATACAATAAAAAATTTTAAAACCTTAGCCCCTTTAAGAAAAACTGGGAAAAGGGGAAATCTTAATATTTTAGAAGATTTTTATTACTTTAAGGAGAAAGAAAACAGATAATAGAATTAATTAAAAAAGAGGACTATAATAAGAATGGTATTTAGTTACATTCAGCGATAGTTTCAAACAGTTATACAAATTAACAAATAATGATGGTGGTCATTTTCTTCACTAATAACCCTTCGTGATTTCGATTAGCAGTCCAAAAATTCACATATTCTATTTGCATGATAATAAATTTATGCTAATAAATATTATTCTCAGCTTTTTTAAACATTTGTATATAATCCATTTCGTTGTTGAATCTTATTAAAAGACAAATAATTTTTAAAATTAAAACATATTTTTTCGGTATACATATGTATACCGAAAAAAGTTTAGTTTTCATAAATTTAATGTTACAAAATTTTTTCTTTCCTTTGAAAATACATGAACTTACATTTTGACCGGTACTGTAAATATTTCACATTGAAAATTCCAATAAACATAAATATAGCAAATTAAACTTAATTAAAATTGAAGGGCCGGATGTATCAACTGCCGCTGCGCGCTATCGCAAGAAATAATACCAGTCAGGTAGCAGTGAGAGGCCCAGAAGCGCTCACTACTCACTGACTGGTATGGTCCTTTACGGCGGCGCGTAGCGGCAGGTGTTATATCCGGCTCCTTAATTATTCAAAAATTTCACTATAAACATAATTTTTTATATACATATTACTTCTATTATCTCCTAAATATATTTTTACGGATTCAAATGAACGTACCCTCGATAATGCAACATACATCTGACCGTGATTAAATACATCTCTTCTTAAATCTATATATATTCTGTTAAATGTTTGTCCTTGAGACTTGTTAATAGTCATTGCAAAAGCTAATTTTATAGGAAATTGTCTTCTTTTAAAAGTAAACGCATATAAATTTTCACAATATAAAGTTACTCTATGTAAAAAGACAATATTTCCACTCTTATCCCCCGTTAATATTTGACATTTAATAACATTATGTGATAAATCTAAAACAATTAACCTTGTTCCGTTACATAATCCTTCATTAATACTAAGATTTCTAATAAGCATTACAACGGAATTAATTCTTAAATGTAATTCATGTGGTGGTAAAGAAGGTGGAGAGAGAGTATTTAAATATTCTGGTAATAAAGTTTCAGAAAATTTTCCATTATCACAATTTTCAGTAGAATCAATACTTTTATATATTTTTTCACCTTTACTGTCTAAGAGACGCACCACTCTCTTATTAATATCATCAACGTCAACGTTTCTAGGTGCTAAAATTGCACACTCTGACAACTTCTGAAATTTATTCTGTTGTATGAACTGACAATACATTTCTTCTGCAATATCTACATTCCCTTTTTGAATAATATGTTCTGGTAATATAACATTATCATCTGCATCATTTAATTCACCATTGCCTACTTTAAGTAAAAAATCTGTCAATGTGTATTTTTTGAAATGTTTCCATATTTTTTATTGATAAATTAACTATTTCTGATCTAGTACCCCGTTCTTTAATTGGTAAAGTTTGTCGAAAATCTCCGCCTAGAATTACAATTTTACCACCAAAAGGTTCATTGGAATTCATTATATCTCTTAATAGATAATCCATAATTTCTAAAGCATATTTTGGAGCCATTGGTGCTTCATCACAAATAAAGACATCTATATTTTTTAAAAAGAGGCCTTCTTTAGATTGAACTTTAATGTTTGAAGATGAATCACTGTATAATGGAACGGGTAAGCCTAAAACTTTATGAACAGTTTTTCCATTAGGAAGCAGAGTCGCAGCTATACCTGTAAATGCCATGTTGCAAACATTTATTCCTTTACTTCTTAACAAATGCCATAGCGTAATGTATAAAAATGTTTTTCCAGATCCTCCACAACCATCAACATATAAGCACTTAGAACTATCAAAAGAAGAATCCTTTAGGGCATCAAGTACATAATCAACTACAAGTTTTTGTTTTACATTTAATTTAGCATAATTCTGTTCTCCTATGTTAATATGTTCTGCAATACTTATATCATTAACTTGTTGAGTAAGAATTTCATCTTGTATATCTAACAATCCCTGAAAGTCAGTTAAATTATATCCTTCGTTAAATAACATTGTTTTAATATTTCTATAAGCCCTTTGTTCAGCATCAATGTCGTTAGTTTTTGAATAATCTTCTGACATTTGACCCTTAAATTGTTCCCAAAGTTTATCCGGTTGTACAGGATGACAATGAATTAAAATTCTTGTAAATAATTGGCGAAGTAAATGAGGCATCATCCATAATGCAGCTTCTTCCATTGTTCTAATCCACTCACTATCATCTTCTACAAGTCCTAATGCCAAACAAGCAGATGTAAAAGATTCATGAACAACTCCATTAACTGTTCTCAAACTTTCAAAAGAAGTTGCTCCTTTTACTGTAAGCAATAATAATCTAAGATTAAATAACTCTAATTGATTTGGATTAACTGAATACATTCTTCCCAAAACTTTCTTTACGAATTCTTTGTTTCCATTCAAAAGATTTTGTTACCCATGTATAATGCTCTGGTATTTCTGAATAATAATACTTTTGAGCATTACTATCCCGTTGGTTAAGTTTAAAGTAATCCAGAAGTTTTGTATTTTTATTTAAATCGAAAGAAATACCGTTACTATCTTTTTCTTCTCGAATAATAACATTCTGTTCATTTAGCAAATGTATGGGCAAGCAATTAACGCTATGACTCTTTTTTCCTAAAGGTTTACTTAGAATTCTCCAAACTGCCTCAACTGGACCAACATATCTAATTTCTTCATAATGATTTATTTCATTATGATTAATAGTTACATCACCATTCGCATTTGTGATAATAATAGATGCAGCGTCATGCCCTTTGAGAATATATTTATATAAATATTTAACAGACTTGATACTCGAAACTATTTCTACATTAATATGGCAATTAAATATTTCTGACAGTTTAGGACAATACGGAACAACATTAGAATTATCAACAATAAATCCATTTGGTCGTTCATATACTTTATTATTATTTCTTCGACGACAATGAACATAACAATTTTCTTCAATTGTAGTTTCTTCTTGGTAACTTTTTGGAAATTTTTTTGAACATTTTCCATCAATTAAACACCAATCTCCACAAGGTCCATGAATATTATTTTGCATTATTATTTTATGTAAAATAGGATTATTATTTTCATCAGGAATCTCTGCAGAAATATAACGATCGACACTTTCAACTGTTAATATTTTAGAATTTTCTTTCAATATAACTAACAAATGAATGTGTGGCAATCCTCGCTTTTGAAATTCAATAACATAAACATAAGATTTGACCTCTCCAAATAATTTGTTATCAACAATATGTTTAAGTAAATGTTTTACTTTTAATGCGAATACTCTAGTTACAATATCAGGTCTATCAGCAGCAGTTTGATGGGGTAATAAATTTTCCTGTATCTCTTTCCAATTTGGATTACACGTCATTGTAATAAATAAATCTGGTCTACCATGACGTGCAACAATAGCCATCGAATCCTAATATTGTTGCATCATATTGCGAGGTGATCCAATAAAAGTGGAAGGCAATATAAGCGTTTTTCCCACGTGAACATCATTTTCCAACTCATGATTGTGTAAATAATCGATCAATCCTTTATATGTTTCACTTCTTAATTAAGCTTGATTACTTGCACAAAATCTTAATCTATCTTTTTCTATTTTTACATAATTGTCAACCACCCATTGTTGAAACAATCTACCCCCATATAAAAATGGATTAAATTCCTTATCTCTTATAGCAATTTTATATTTAATGTAGGCAGATCTAGAAATAGTATGATTTCTACTTCTGTAATCACTATCACTACGAATCATATTAATATTATAACCCTTATTTCCAAGTGGATAAAATATAGGATAAATCCAAGGTTCAACATTGGGATCTAAATTGCTAACCAATTTTAATTCCTTTGTAGATTTATTATAAACCGTTACATAAGATTCTGGTATTTCTCCCTCAGAGTTTGTAATAAAATTTGCAGCAACTTCATTAAAACTTTGAAAATTATATCTATTTTTATCAAAGCCTTTTTTTAAAGTGAACAATAATTGTAATTCAGGAATTTCTTCATTTTTTTGTCTTGCTAATTCAGTTTCTATTCTAATTACCTCTGACATCATCATGTAAGATTTTGTGTATGCATTAGAATTTTTCATAATATTTTCTATAGATTTTAAAATATCTTCATCCAAATTGTCGTTACTCTTCAATCTGTATCTGATTGATTCTTCAGGGTCAGTCATAAATAATTGACCAAAACATGGATCTTCACCTTTATCCGGATATAAAGCACTATTAATTTGATAGTAAATTTGACCTTGAATTTTGTAACAGAATGGTCCTCTTCTTCTTCCATTAAAATTAATTACATTAGCATTTAAAGATGCAAAAGAAAAAGAATTATTGTACAGCCTTATATTCTTTTTAAAATGACCAGATTTTTCATGAAGCCCTTTTAGCAAAAGCTTTAATTCATCTGGATATTGTATGGAAGTTAAAACAACACCTCCATGACTACAACAATCATTAAAACTAACTTTTTTACCAGCAACTTGTTCATCTTTAAAATGTTTAGCTTGACAATGTGTGCAATAATAATTCATTGGACCTAGATAATTTTCAACATTATTTGACTTAAATGTTTCATTATCATCTAAATCTATATTTAATATTTTCTTTGGAACAGAAATATTCAAATTTGAATTTATACTATTATTTACCAGTTTTAACTCATTTTGAATTTAATGATTTAATACTCTTTCACAATAATTTCTTCGACATAGAGTATTTTTTGTTTTTGACAATGTACTTCTATCACTGTTTATATTTTTTAATTTAAGGTTTTGAGCATATTCTATTTTGGATTCAACTTGAAGTTTTTTCTTAGTTGAAGTGTGCACTTCACCTGAATAATTTACATTATCAATTTTACATTTCAGTTTTTGCCTTTCGCGATAATTTCTTTGAATTTCAGCCTTACTTTGTTTAGGTGTTGTTGATGATTCAACATTTCCTTCATTTATTTTATTTATTGCTCTCGGAAAAGAAAGGGAAGTGTTTGCTTCCTCTGAATAATTTGGATTATCAACTTTACGCTTCAATTTTTGCCTTTCGCGATAATTTCTTTGAATTTCAGCCTTACTCTGTTTAGGTGTTGTTGATGATTCAACATTTCCTTCATTTATTTTATTTATTGCTCTCGGAAAAGAAAGGGAAGTGTTTGCTTCCTCTGAATAATTTGGATTATCAACTTTACGCTTCAATTTTTGCCTTTCGCGATAATTTCTTTGAATTTCAGCCCTACTTTGTTTAACTGTTGTTGATGCAATATTTCCTTCATTTATTTCATTTATTATGCTCGGGAAAGAAATTTCTTTCTTAATAGAGTTTTTAGAAAAGTTTGATTCTCCATACAGAAGTTGAATATCATTTTTTTTAAAAGGCAATTCCAGTCATAAGCAACTATGCAAGATCTTCTATTAGAAAGTTGTTCAGAGGGAAATTCACTTAAACTATTGCTTTTAAACATTAACATTAAATGATTTCACATATTACAATAATAGTAATGGACAGAGTAGGGCATAATATTAAAAAATAACGATGTTGCGAAAGCAATTGCATATACTCCACAAGAAAGACTGTATTCTGGTTGCTGATCAACAGTGGTGAAAACTACTGGTGGTTCAAAAGGATATAATCTAATTAAATAATTTCTTTGATCATGATTTAAACATTTTTTATTAAGACTATCAAAAATGTAAAGACATCTTCCATCATAATAAGTACAAATCCAATGACCAGATTTATAAGATCCACTTAAAATCCACTTAAATTCATACATATGATCATTATTTAGCATTGCTCCTTCAGTGACAATTTCCAAATTTTTTTCTTTTATCCAATTTAACCAATTTCCAAATTTGCCTTTTAACCAATTTCCAAATGTTTTTAATCCAATTTAACCAATTTATAAATTTTCCTTTTATTCAATGTAACCAATTTCCAAGTATGCCTTTTACCCAATATAATCACTTTCAAAATTTGCTTTTTATCTAATATAACCAATTTCCAAATTATCCTTTTATCCAATAAATTCAATTTTATCTAATATAACCAATTTCCAAATTATCCTTTTATCCAATAAATCCAATTTTATCTAATATAACCAATTTCCAAATTATCCTTTTATCCAATAAATCCAATTTTATCTAATATAACCAATTTCCAAATTATCCTTTTATCCAATAAATCCAATTTTATCTATTATAACCAATTTCCAAATTATCCTTTTATCCAATAATAACCAAATTCCAAATTTTTCTTTTTCGTAATATAACCAATTTCAAATTTTATCTCTTATCCCAAATTTCAAATTATACAAAATTTTTAACTTAATTAATTAACACTATACTTATTCACAAATTTTTCACTAACACTTACTATTCACTAAATCACAATAAATTACACAAAATTTTTAACTTAATTAATTAACACTATACTTATTCACAAATTTTTCACTAACACTTACTATTCACTAAATCACAATTCACTAATTTACTTAAATATAACCAAATTCAACATTTTTCTTTTACGTAATATAACCAAATTATAATTTTTTCTTTTATCCAATATTCCTGTTATACAAATTAACCAATTTCAAATTTTATCTCTTATTCCAAATTTCAAATTACACAAAATTTTTAACTTAATTAATTAACACTAACTATACTTATATTCACAAAATTTTTCACTAACACTTACTATTCACTAAATCACAATTCACTTATTACACTTTATATTCACTCACGTATAGTGAGTGAATTTAACAGTGAATAAAAAAAATTTTTAATTTAATGTTATACGTAACGTATAAGAAACGTGTCACATATACTTAGAAAATATTCTACAATATTATCACTTTCGAAAAACTGAAAATTTCGTCCTTATTTGGGGGTAAGCGCTAAGTGTGAGTGCGAGCGAGCGTCCCTATAAAGACGCATAAGAGTGTCTTCTTCGCACTCATAGATTGATGTATACATATATATATATATACAGAGGCCTGTATTCGACCCTAAGAAGGATTACGAACCCTTAAACAATAGCCTTTGTAATGGGGATATAAACCTCGGAGAACCCAGGTAATATTTTCTTTCTTCCTTCATCGCAAGGGAAACTATAGATAAAAGTCTATTATATGTCTATCCCTATTAATATAAAATCATATCGCCGCCGCCGCTGTTTCAGAAAGTTCTAAGGGGCCCTTTCCTAAGGGGCCGTCAAAACTTACGTCAAAATTGACCTATTTTTTGACCTATAGGTTTAAAAGAGAATAAATAACGGCGTCACATTACGTCAAAATCTATGTCTAATTTGACCTATTTTTTGACCAATAGGTAAAAAAGAGGACAAATAACGGCCTCACATTACCTCAAAACTTATGTCAAAATTGACCTATTTTTTGACCTATAGGTCAAAGAGGAGAATAAATAATGGCCTTACATTACGTCAAAATCTATGTCTAATTTGACCTATTTTTTGACCAATAGGTCAAAAAGAGGACAAATAACGGCCTCACATTACCTCAAAACTTATGTCAAAATTGACCTATTTTTTGACCTATAGGTCAAAAAGGAGAATAAATAATGGCCTTACATTACGTCAAAATCTATGTCTAATTTGACCTATTTTTTGACCTATAGGTCAAAAAGAGGATAAATAACGGCCTCACATTACCTAAAAAACTATGTCTAATTTGACCTATTTTTTAACCTATAGGTCAAGAACATAAATCAAAACATATGTCAAAATTGACCTATTTTTTGACCTAAGTCAAAAAGATGATAAATAACGAATATGTTAAATTTAAACATGTTTAATTTTTAAATTTTTTAACATGTTTAATTTTACCTATTTTTTGAGCTACGGGTTTTAAAAGGGGCCTTACTGTGGGCCTTCACATTACGTCAAAATTTGATCTGTGTTTTACCAACAGGTCAGAGCTTGCCCCCTCAAATAGAAGCGCGAAATAGGACGTCAAAGCCTATCCAAAAGAATTTTTTTTACTTGCAGGCTGGTATGTTACTTCAAAATTGATGACAAAGATTAAAAATTTGAGAATGGCTAATATCATAAGATATATAATATCATATAAAATCAGGGGGTTGGCGCGCAAAGCGCGCAGGGGGGCGCAGCCCTTCTAGTATATATATATAATATATATATAGTAATAGAAACTCCAAAGGTAACGGTCTCGATAACGTCTACCTTTCTTTCTTTCTCTAAAGGCAATGTCAATAATACTGTCTCTCTGTACCTAATTTGCATATTTACTCGTTTCATTTTAAGGATATCTTCAGCGATTTTTGTCTTGTCTAAAGGAAACAATCCCGTAGAATTGAAACCTTTTATTATGTTCTTGCGACTTAAATTTTTCCACAGTTTACACAATAATTGAGCAAATTCAGCTTTTGAAAGACGTGAATTCTTGAACCCCATTTTTGTCTTACCATGTTCAACTAGAATCTTGTCCCATGCAGTTTTGACAGGACCAAAAACGCATTTATCCAGCGGTTGAATTCGATCAGTCAGATGACTCCGAAACTTCAAAAGCGTTATTTTATTCTCAAGAGCTTGCTCAATTATTCGGATACTTATGTGGCTCGAATGACCATCGTAGAATAGAACAGCTGTTCTGCCTTCCAAATGATTGTTTTGACGAATTACATTGACGGTTGGTATGAACATCTTCAAAAACCAGTCATAAAAAGTGGATTCTTCCATCCAACCATTATTGGTAGCTGCGTACATAGTTCCAGGATATAATTCGGAAGATAACCAACGTGGTTGTACTGCAAGCCCTTTGTGAACAATAAGAGGAGGCAGGAAATCTCCTCTAGCAGAGACACAAGCTAGCACTGTTGCCGATTCACGTCCTGATTCACCGTATACCCTGTTTAATGCTTTTCCTTTTTCGCCTATAGCTCGTAGGCGTGAAGGATCACTAATAAAGCCAGTTTCGTCTGCGTTGAAAACCAAAAGAGCCACGTTTTCATATACGGAAGATTTTGAGTAAATATCCTCCACTCTTTCGAAAAAATCGTAAACTACAAATGGGTCTCGAGCGTTTTGTCTTGCTTTCTGTAAGCGTTCTGGTTTCTTGAATGAAAGCGATGGGTTCCGTTTCATGAATCCATAATACCAATCTTCACCTGGTCGACTATGCTTGAATCTCGTTTGAATATCATTTGCTATAACATATTGCTGAACTAATGATAAAAATTCCAATTTATCACAAGGATAACCCATTTGCGCCCGAGCTTTAAGACAATTTGCGAGCATCAGTTTCAATTCATCGGAAAAATTAGCAATACGGCCTGGTCTAATCTTCTCAATTTTAGAGTTCTTGCATTGAACTCTCAAATGAATGACGGCTTTGGGAATCCCATAAACTTTCTCTGCTTCTCTGTAGCTCATCCGTTTGTTTTCTACATCAAGAACAGCGTTTTCAACTCAGTTGCGTTGTAATTAGGATCTGGTTTCTTCTTGGCATAATTCCGCGGCATTTTAAATATCTAATACTAAGAAAATTAATTGTATCTCATAAGAAAGTATTATCACTTTATTAATATTAATTATCTAGAAGTAGTCACCCCTTCCTCTCCCACTCTCTCACTCTATCTTTCTCACCTTCTCTACCACTGTTACTCTCACTAACACACTGTCATATTGTCGCTGTTGCACTGTCACTAACACACTGTCCCACTTTCACTAACATACTGTCTCACTGTCACTAACACACTGTCCCATTATCACTGTCACACTGTCACTAACACACTATCACATTGACACTTTCACTGTCACTAACACACTGTTCCACTTTCACTAACATACTGTCTCACTGCCACTAACACACTGTCTCATTGTCACTGTCACACTGTCACTAACACACTATCACATTGACACTTTCACTGTCACTAACACACTGTCCCACTGTAATACATATAGTTTCACTGTCACTAACACGCTGTCCCATTGCCACTATCACACTGTCATTAACATAATATCACATTGACACTTTCACTGTCACATTGTCACTGACACCCTCTCTCTCTTTCTCTCTCTCTCTTTCCTTCCACACTACTTACCACTATTGTGTTCTGGTATCCTGAAGAAATAATTATTTCTATCTGACGCGTATGAAACAGATGCTATTGCGCATCTATGCAATCTATATTCACTGTGCAATATTATGGAATATTAACCCCTTGCCTCTTAATGTCATGAATAGCGGCCAGAAAAAGGTGGTCAAATGTACTTCATGACGCACATAAAGCTTCGAATCCTTAAGAAATAATTAACTCTTTCCGATTTGTATGAGAGATACTATTGCGCACTTATGCGATCTATGCAATGTGCAATATGGAATGTTAACCCCTTGCCTCTCAATGTTATCAATAGCGACAAGAAAAGACTGGTCAAAAGTGCTTCATGACGCAAATGTGCGTATCTTAAAAAAATTTATAAAAACTGTTTATATTGTTTTAAAATTTATTATTCGGGGTCGCTGATGACGAATTGAGCATCAGAGCTTCATCGTTCAGAATGGCGGGTACAATATGATACACAAGTATCATAAAAATTCCTTCAGTTTTAGAAATTAAAATCCGCTTCTTTTAATTTTTAAGTGATTTTTTAAATTTTGAGAAACTGACTTCAAATTCGTAATCAGCAACCCTGAAAACCTCCGAGTAACAATTTTTGAGCGAATCCAATGAATTTTTCAATTTTCGTCCGCCATATTGTATCCGCTATTTAAAATTTTAAAAAACTAACTCTAAATTTGTAATCAGCGACCCTAAAATCCCCCGAGTAACAATTTTCGAGCGAATCCAATGAATTTTTTAATTTTCGTCCGCCATATTGGATCCGCCATTTTAAATTTCGAAAAACTGACTTCAAATTGGTAATCAGTGACCCCAAAAACCCCAGATTACTAAATTTTATTAGAATCCTGAAAAACTTTTTTCAACAAACCATTTGGCAAAAAAAGTGGAACACTCCTTCGAGAGAACGGAGATTAAGTTTCTGCTTATTAATTACTAACAAGGATACATATAGAAAGAAAAACTTTTTTCTATGTATTTTTATAATGTTAAAATAATAGTGTAATCAAATAAAAACAATTTTGTGTGGCTCTGATATAAGAAAAAATTATTGAAAATACCGTTCGGATTTACCCCGGTTTTCCAATGTTCCTGGGTAAATACGAACGGTCTGATATTATTAATGAAAGTTAACAGAAGGCAAAAATCGAAAATAGTTTCTATTCTAGTATTCATAACAAACAATTATAAATAATAAAATGAATTTTTAGCTTCTTTTTCTTCAAATACGAGACAAAGTACTGAAAGAGTGTCATCTTTGATTTTCAATCATTTTTGCAATATTCGTTAACTTTGTTTATGCTGTTGCTAATTAACAAACGGAAAATGGAATAATACTTAGAATCTCTTGAAGAGGATCTGAGGTAAAAATTCTCATGTCTAACTTATTTTTTTAAATTTTAATTAAGCTGAAATAATTAGCGTTCGGTTTTACCCCGGCTAACCCTATATTTTTATTTTTTTAAAACATTTTTTGAAAATTAAAATTTTTAAAAAATAAAATTTGTGCTTAATTTTGCTCAGTAAGCACAATAGAAAAGGTCTATAACAATTTTTCAAAAAGTTAATTACTATTTAAGAAAAACACACTTTTTGACTCAAAACATTTTTTGAACCTTTTTAAAAAGTAAAATTTGTGCCAAATTATGCTGGTGACCCCACTAATAAAGTCTCAAACGATTGTTTTAAAAAATTAAATAATAAAATTTGTGCTGAATTGTGCTTAGCGAGCATATTAATAAAAGTCTATAACAATTTTACATCAGATTTACAACAGTTCTACTTTATACATTGCAATGAATAGAAATGTTTTAGTTAAATTACTATTATCCCTATGAGTGATTTCAATATCATGTACCTGCATAATTTAAAAAAAATGTTGGCTCACAATTACCAGAATGCTTCATTTTACAAAAAGCTTTGTATTTTTGTTATTTAAATTTCATGAAAATTTTTCTTTTTCAAGTTGAAGTAAAAAAATAAAAAATATATTAACATTTTTTTTAACTATACTATCCTTAAAAGTAAAAACAATAAGAACATGAACGCCCAAAATAAATAGTTAAAAATTAAAAAAATTGGATGATCAAACTTTAAAATATTATTAAATAATAGAGGTGACCTACTATTCTTCAATTTCTCCTATGATTATTTTAAAATAATTATTTAACTTTTTGAAACAATCGTTTGAGACTTAATTATTGGGCTCACGAGCACAATTTGGCACAAATTTTACTTTTTAAAAAGGTTCAAAAAAATTTTTGAGTCAAAAACTGGAAAAAGAAAAGAAAATCATTTATTGAATAGTTCTTAACTTTTTGAAAAATTGTTATAGAGCTTTTCTATTGTGCTCACTGAGCAAAATTAAGCACAAATTTTATTTTTTTAAATTTAAATTTTTGAAAAATGTTCAAAAAAATTAAAATATAAAAGAAACATTTTTAAAAAATAATTAAATTTTTTTCCAGCTAAATATTTGTTATCGTTTGCTAGATTTAGCACAGTATTTGTTTTTTAGTTTAATCAAAATTTTGTTGACAAAAAATGAAATGGCGTTGCCAACTTTTTGGGCATGCATGCGTTCGTAAGCGCGTCAGTCTTAACAGGGCATCATAGACTTTTTCTTTGATTTCTCGAAAAGATATCGCGATCCCACTATAAAAATTTTTGGAAAAAAATCTTATTACATTTGGCTATCACTATAAAAAAATTTTTAAAAAAATTTTTAATACTTGATGAAATTTTTTTGAAAAATTTTTAATACTTGATGAAATTTTTTTTTCTAAAAAATGTATTTAAAAAGTACTAGTTATACTGAGAAATTAAAAAAAAATTTGAAAAAAATATTGAAAATAACCGAATTTATCTTAATTTAAAAAAATTAGTACATAAATTTTCAAATTAGAATATTTTCAAAATTTTCAAAATCGTCTTCACTTTATCATATCTTATCCTTATAGCTACAAGAAAAAAAAGTTTAAAAAAAATTACTAACAATGTCGAAAAATAGTTGATCATTTCACGTAGAATTGCTTAATAGGAAAAGTTAATGGATCTAGATGTAAAGATAACTTATTTAAAAAAGTAACTGGCTATTTATTAGCTGGAACAATTCTTGGATAATGCACAAATCAAATTGTTGAGGAATATCCCCATTTCTAGAAACAATTAAGACAGCACACTCTGCTGTTCGTGGTTCATTGTATGTTTTTTCATTTAACTTGACGTTTTTATCAAAAAAAAAATAAATAAATATCGATATATAATAAATTAAATTAAAAAGTAGATCCCAGTAAGAATGTAGTTGGTAAAATTAATTTTCGACACTTTTTTCACAGACAAGTAATTGACTCAACAGCGAATTAGAGAAATCGATGATTGAAAATTCTGCTTGGCACGGTCCGACTCTTTTTGTAATATCTCAGGAACCCGTATATATTTTTTGCTGTTCTTGGTCTCTATTTAAAGCTTAGGTTACAAGGAATAGTCTGTAAAAGTAACAATTTTTTTCATAAACTTTGCTAGGCTGTGCCAGGAGTCAAAGTCAGAGTAAGAAATTCCGAAAAAAATAGAATTATTTTTTTGTCTTCATAACATGATATCTCGCTTCCTATTTATGCAATACAACTAAAAATAGTGACATTTCATTGGAAATTTAATAAGCTTTCCAATGCAATTTAAAAAAACCATCTAGCGTCATTTTTAACCGAGTTATCACTGTTTCTGTGCGGGTGTGTTTTTTAATAGCTAGAGATGTTAGCGTTCGCACAATTTCGGACGGTAGTGTACCTTATATTGGTATTATTACTTTCTGGATCTCTTGACAGTGAACATTATGATATTTTGTATTGTAGGAACGAAACATATAAGGTAATACAAGGTGAAGAAAAATTGTTAAAAAAGCAAGTTGAAACAACAAGAAAGAATGGTGAAGTAATGATGGAACAAGAAAAATTGATAGACAAAAAGGTTGAAACAAAAAGAAAGAATGTTGAAGTAATGATAGAATAATTTCCGAAAAAAATAATTGAAAAAATTACAAAATTTAAAGTATTATTAGGAAAATATGGAAAAAATTTGTGAAAAAACAGAAAAATAAAAAATTTAACTAATGAACAGATTGAAAAAAAAAGAAAATATGATTGTGTTAAAGGTATGTATGTCGGAAAAAAGATTATAAAAGAAGCGCGAAAAGTATAGAGTAATTCACATGACTGTAGATCGAATTCATAAAAGAAGAAGAAATCAGACAATTGGTAACAAAAATAAAAATTCAAGAAGTTTTCAAAATTTAAAGTATATTAATTTTGGCAATATGGATTATCAGTGTCCACATTGTTCAGCTTTATTTTGGTCAATAGAATTTTCTTTTAAAAGTTGTTGTCACAATGGGAAAATAAAAATGCCTCCCTTTAAGCCTTATGATAAACAGTTGAAAAAATTATTGTATGATTCTAAATTTCGGAATTTAATACGCTACTATAACAGTAAATTTTCTTTTGTAAGTTTTAATGTTAATGTTAGAAATCAATTTGAAAAAGGTGTATATAATTTAAAAACTCAAGGACAAGTATGTCACACTATTCCTAATTCATTAATATCTAAAAAAGGTAAATTTCCAGTATTAGGTTATATTTACATTTATGACGATATTGATGCTACTGATGAAAGGTTAAAAAATAATAAAAAAATAGTTAAAAGTCATATTGAAAATTTAACAAAAATTATGAAAAAAAATCCTTATGTCTTGAAATATCGTCACCTATATGAGTTATCCAAAGATAAAAATTTGCCTGAATATAATTTATTTTTTGTTAAAAACGTCAAGTTAAATGAAAAAACATACAATGAACCACGAACAGCAGAGTGTGCTGTCTTAATTGTTTCTAGAAATGGGGATATTCCTCAACAATTTGATTTGTGCATTATCCAAGAATTGTTCCAGCTAATAAATAGCCAGTTACTTTTTTAAATAAGTTATCTTTACATCTAGATCCATTAACTTTTCCTATTAAGCAATTCTACGTGAAATGATCAACTATTTTTCGACATTGTTAGTAATTTTTTTTAAACTTTTTTTTCTTGTAGCTATAAGGATAAGATATGATAAAGTGAAGACGATTTTGAAAATTTTGAAAATATTCTAATTTGAAAATTTATGTACTAATTTTTTTAAATTAAGATAAATTCGGTTATTTTCAATATTTTTTCAAATTTTTTTTTAATTTCTCAGTATAACTAGTACTTTTTAAATACATTTTTTAGAAAAAAAAATTTCATCAAGTATTAAAAATTTTTCAAAAAAATTTCATCAAGTATTAAAAATTTTTTTAAAAATTTTTTTATAGTGATAGCCAAATGTAATAAGATTTTTTTCCAAAAATTTTTATAGTGGGATCGCGATATCTTTTCGAGAAATCAAAGAAAAAGTCTATGATGCCCTGTTAAGACTGACGCGCTTACGAACGCATGCATGCCCAAAAAGTTGGCAACGCCATTTCATTTTTTGTCAACAAAATTTTGATTAAACTAAAAAACAAATACTGTGCTAAATCTAGCAAACGATAACAAATATTTAGCTGGAAAAAAATTTAATTATTTTTTAAAAATGTTTCTTTTATATTTTAATTTTTTTGAACATTTTTCAAAAATTTAAATTTAAAAAAATAAAATTTGTGCTTAATTTTGCTCAGTGAGCACAATAGAAAAGCTCTATAACAATTTTTCAAAAAGTTAAGAACTATTCAATAAATGATTTTCTTTTCTTTTTCCAGTTTTTGACTCAAAAATTTTTTTGAACCTTTTTAAAAAGTAAAATTTGTGCCAAATTGTGCTCGTGAGCCCAATAATTAAGTCTCAAACGATTGTTTCAAAAAGTTAAATAATTATTTTAAAATAATCATAGGAGAAATTGAAGAATAGTAGGTCACCTCTATTATTTAATAATATTTTAAAGTTTGATCATCCAATTTTTTTATTTTTAACTATTTATTTTGGGCGTTCATGTTCTTATTGTTTTTACTTTTAAGGATAGTATAGTTAAAAAAAAATGTTAATATATTTTTTATTTTTTTACTTCAACTTGAAAAAGAAAAATTTTCATGAAATTTAAATAACAAAAATACAAAGCTTTTTGTAAAATGAAGCATTCTGGTAATTGTGAGCCAACATTTTTTTTAAATTATGCAGGTACATGATATTGAAATCACTCATAGGGATAATAGTAATTTAACTAAAACATTTCTATTCATTGCAATGTATAAAGTAGAACTGTTGTAAATCTGATGTAAAATTGTTATAGACTTTTATTAATATGCTGGCTAAGCACAATTCAGCACAAATTTTATTATTTAATTTTTTAAAACAATCGTTTGAGACTTTATTAGTGGAGTCACCAGCATAATTTGGCACAAATTTTACTTTTTAAAAAGGTTCAAAAAATGTTTTGAGTCAAAAAGTGTGTTTTTCTTGAATAGTAATTAACTTTTTGAAAAATTGTTATAGACCTTTTCTATTGTGCTTACTGAGCAAAATTAAGCACAAATTTTATTTTTTAAAAATTTTAATTTTCAAAAAATGTTTTAAAAAAATAAAAATATAGGGTTAGCCGGGGTAAAACCGAACGCTAATTATTTCAGCTTAATTAAAATTTAAAAAAATAAGTTAGACATAAATTTCTACGAAAGAATTCAATTATTTTAAAATTTTAAAAATTAAAAGTATTTGAAAAGATTGGTAGCGACGAACAATTTTAATCTAGGTATTATTAATATTTTTGCTATTATTATTATTATTATTATTATTATTATTATTATTATTATTATCACAAAAAGAACAAAGGAATGACGAAGTGCCTTTTTTCCCTTCTCCCGCATATATATGATAGTCCAATCGGTGGGCGTCCCACACTCGCCTCAGAAACAAGACGGTTGTCCCACTTTTATATTTTTAACATTGCCGGTCTACTTTACGTGTCGGCGAGTTCTCGAGCTCCGGTAAATATTTACAGTTAACATCGTTACATAATAAGTATACAGGCAATGTTCACGGGCACTTGAATTGAGGACCGCACGAGAGAGGTTCGGTAGTACGTGTGATAACGGGTTATTATGTCTTTCGCAAAATATATTATTCTCAATTGTTTAAATATTAAATAAGTCATGAAAAGGCACGTTTTTTTCTGTTCCTATTTTTCTTCTTTTCCATATAACAAATACAATTTCATGGTATTCGTGTACATTACAATATGATATTGATCATTTTACTTCTTTGAAGAGAATTTATGCATATATATATTCCTTATGATTGCATACTTTGATTACAAAAGTCATGTGCGCTCTGTTTTTTTAGTATTTGCGAAAATGACTTCAATTAAAGTTATATTTATTTTTATTTTTTATTGATATTTATATTTTACTTTTGGAGAAAAATGTTATGCAAACTTTCTTTTGTTTGTAAAATCAAATGTTTATTTTTGTTTCTTGAATTTAATTAGCATAAGAATCTTGCTTTGCGAATAAAGTGATTTTATTTTAGGAGGGGGAGGAATTTGAAATATTTTAGAAGTGGAAAATAGAAACTTTTTTAATAGCGGAAAATTTAAATTGATTTTGAGAACAGGAGATATGAAAATTTTTTTAAAGGAATCAATTGAAATTTTTTTGTCCTTTTCCCTAAAATAGGGGAAATAGTATTCTCTTTGCAGGGAAATAGAAAAAAATTAATTTAAAAATTTTAATTAATATAAAACAATATTTATTGTCTTAAAAAAATTAGAGGAAAAGGTTCGGTTGTAAACACCTCCGCCAAGCTTTTGCCAGAATTGAGATTTGTCAAATCTGACAAATATCACGTGTGTATTATGACCAGACGTAGTTTTTCATGCGAATACAAAAGTAATCGGATACCTTTGCTTTTAACTATATATGTAAATTAATTTTTCGATACTTTAAAACAGTTAGTAATATGTAGTTAAAGTTTAGTGCAAGAAATCTTGCATTTCGTTACATGAGAAAGGAGGGAAGGTCAAAATTTAAAAAAAATCATCGTTACGTATATGAAGCATTTTACGCGTAAAAGTATCCTAAGTTTTAAATTTTAACTTCTTGAAAAAATTGATACTAGGGAAATTTGTTGTTCTATTAAGTAGAAATGTGCCCCAAACAATATTTTTAACTTCTTCGAAAATTTGGAGGGGGTGGAAGGAGGTTAATTTTACCACTTTAGCTATACACTGCCTACTTTTTTCAATATTTTCTGTACATACTTATAACAGGTAAAATTTCTTTAAATATGCTCTTTCCATTGGTAGATTTTATTTTTAAATATTTTAAAAATTCACCCTAATTTTTTATAATTAATATTTAAATTTAATTTCCCAAAAATCGGTCTGTTTTATTTGAAAATAAATTATTGCAAACTAAAGCTGAGGATTTTTCCAAACGGCATGTAAATTTGCATAAAAACCTTTTTTTGTTAATGAGTTATTAAATTCCAAAGAACACGCGGTAGCACTGATTAGAAAGAGCATGAAAAAACCTTTCAGAAGCATGTACAACGAAAATTTTTTCATTACAAGTATGGAAATAAAAAATTGATAAAATAGACGGTGTATAGCAAAAGTGGTAAAATTGACCACCCCCCCTACTCCCTCCAAATTTTTGAAAAAGTTAACAATCTTTTTTGGGGCACATTTCTACTGGATAGATCAACAAATTCCCCGAGTTTCAAGTTTTTCAAGGAGTTGAAATTTCAATATATGTAATACTTAATTGTTGGCTACTTAGTTAATTTTTTTGTCACTTTTAGTAGATTTTTAAAATGTATTCCCACAACCGAACCAAAATTTTCTTCGCTAGAAAAATGCCTACTTTTACCCCAAACTTCAAAATATTTAAGGTTGCATTGGTTTTTGTTTTTTTCTCCGAGAAAAAAGTCTTTCAGCTGGAACACAAGGATGTGAAATATAATGATCAATTTCTTTACTCTACTTGTTATGAGAGTTGTACTTTTTTAGTAATAGCCATCCACACTACAAAATTTTATATTTCTCAAAACTTATGTTCATGTCACACAGAAAAATTAACGCATGGTTCATTTTAAGACCAGATTCTATCATTGTGAAAGTCGAATTCAATCTCTTTGAAATATCCATTTTTAGAAGATACATTTCTTCCTCTGTTACATGACCGTCCTAAAAAATTTAACTTTTCTTTTCACACACAAAAAATTGAACATTTTTAAAATTAGGACCAAAAAAAATACCCTTGTCTGGCTGTTTTAATTGATCAAGTCGTTTGTGGCTTCTAGGGGTGAAACTAACCCTTAAATGAAAAGTGACAAGTTATATTTTAAAAATAGATTCAATTTACCTAAAATTCGTTACTCGGGGGTTTTTGAAGTCGCTGATCACGAATCCGATGTCAGCTTTTAGAAATTCAAAATGGCGGATTTAACATCGCGGCTGTCAACATTTTAAAAAATAGATTTAATTTTCCTTAAACTTGTTACTTGGATGATTTTTGGGATCGCTAATTAAGAATCTTAAGTCAGATTTTCAAAATTCAAAATGTAGGATCGAAATGTAAATTACAGATCTAGAATGAAACTGGAAAATTTAATTGTGTAGTTCTTTTTTGTTTTTTGCAATTAAATATTCTTAATTTATTGTAAACGATTTTTAAACTACTAACTTTTTCATATAAAACAAATGTCAATAGTTGATATTTTGATTTTAGAAGCACTAGTCACTTTTAATTGCGCACTACGCGCAATTCTAAAGATTCTTATTCTAAAGATAAACACATATTTATTAAAAGAATTTTATCTTAAAGGATTAAATTTTGTTTTAAATTTTGTATTCCTAAATTGCACTTGAATTGCATAATTTTTATTTCTCAATAACAATATTGTTCACCAACTCATTCTTTCCTTTCAGGAAATAATTTGCATAATTTCTACACTAAAAATAATTTAATTGAATCAAATAAAAATTAATCATGCAAAAGAAATCCGTCCATTTTATCTTTTAACAAAAAAAACTAAAAACTGAATTTAGATTTGTTATTATATAAAATTCCAATATCATAAGGCTGTATGATTAGTATGTTTAGCTAAGGGGTTAGTTTTGAGATAAGGGTTGAGGTGAAAAATTAAAACTGGTAGTCTGCAAAATGATATTATAATTATTCAACGATTAATTTAAAAAAAAGTTAAACATTTATTAGTTTTATTAGTATTTTTGTTAATTAAATCGAAATAGGGGTAATTTTGGGGTTGAAAGTAATAATAATATAAAATAATAATATTTGAACAATTTCGAATAAAAATTCACTGTAGCTTTTTCTGGTTCTGAGATATGGAAGCAACGTTAGATATTACATTTATTCCGTTTTAAGTAAAATTGTTAATTTCAAATCAGTATAATTTCGATTACATTTTAACAGGTTAAAAATTTCAAATAGTAAATTTGAAATTGTTCAATTCTTTTAATGAAATATGAAAAAAAACAAGAAATAAATTTATGTTTAATAATTTTTGACACTCTCACCTTCTTGTTCAAACTTTAAAACTTAGTACTTTAATGAATAAAATCATCGTAAACAAATTGGCTGCCTTTATTCCCGTGTTACTTACGATATTTTTTATTCCTAATGCACAAAAGTGGCGATTTCAGATAGCAGACGACAGGGAGTAAAAGTCATTCACTTGTTCGACTTATATGAAAATGGCGGCCGTTTTCTCCTTTGGGCAAAAATAACGCAGGGGAACGGCGGTTATGTTTGCACATGGGAGAAAATGGACGCCATTTTCATATGGTCGAACAAATGAGTGACTTTACTCCATGTCGTCAGCTATCTAAAAGCGCCATTTTTGTGCATATGGGATAAAAAACAAATTTTTCGAAAAATGACCACCATTTTGTCAATTTTGCAAAAAGAAAAAATCGTGTAAAACTTCATACGCCAATACTTATTATTTAAACCTGAAAAAATGTACAAAAATAACCATTTTTAGGGCGTTTAAAGTGGGTAGATCTCTTAATAAAAAACATTAATCCTGAAGCCTGTACTTACGCGACTAAAATATTCATAACTCCGTTAATTTTGCTATAATTAACTTGCAATTTTAACACAATATTCTGGAGATATTATACAATCATTAAAAAAATTCTAAGAAAATACAATAAAAAATTTTAAAACCTTAGCCCCTTTAAGAAAAACTGGGAAAAGGGGAAATCTTAATATTTTAGAAGATTTTTATTACTTTAAGGAGAAAGAAAACAGATAATAGAATTAATTAAAAAAGAGGACTATAATAAGAATGGTATTTAGTTACATTCAGCGATAGTTTCAAACAGTTATACAAATTAACAAATAATGATGGTGGTCATTTTCTTCACTAATAACCCTTCGTGATTTCGATTAGCAGTCCAAAAATTCACATATTCTATTTGCATGATAATAAATTTATGCTAATAAAATATTATTCTCAGCTTTTTTAAACATTTGTATATAATCCATTTGGTTGTTGAATCTTATTAAAAAAAATAATTTTTAAAATTAAAACATATTTTTTTATATTACATATGTATACCGAAAAAAGTTTAGTTTTCAAAAATTTTATGTTACAAAATTTTTTTCTTTCCTTTGAAAATAGATGAACTTACATTTTGACCGGTACTGTAAATATTTCACATTGAAAAATCCGATAAATATAAATATAGCAAATTAAACTTGATTAAAATTGAAGGGCCGGATGTATCAACTGCCGCTACGCGCTATTACAAGAAATAATACCAGTCAGGTAGCAGTGAGAGGCCCAGAAGCGCTCACTACTCACTGACTGGTATGGTCCTTTACGGCGGCGCGTAGCGGCAGGTGTTATATCCGGCTCCTTAATTATTCAAAAATTTCACTATAAACATAATTATTTATTTATTACTTCTATTATCTCCTAAATATATTTTTACGGATTCAAATGAACGTACTCTCGATAATGCAACATACATCTGACCGTGATTAAATACATCTCTTCTAAATTCAATAAATATTCTGTTAAATGTTTGCCCTTGAGATTTGTCAATAGTCATTGCAAAAGCCAATTTTATAGGAAATTGTCTTCTTTTAAAAGTTTGGAGAAAAGTGCAACAAACTGAAATTTTGATATAAAAAATACTCATTATTACAGTTAAACATTAAAATAAATGTGTAAAATTTAGTAACATTATATTAATATTCTTAATATTCTGCGAGTTCAAGTTTCAAAACGTTAATTTTACATCATTTTTAAAATATGGTGTAAAATTTTTATTTTTAGTCAATTTAAATTCTTTTTTGGTCAAATTTGTAGCTTTATAGATTTCTTTTCAAACTCATATAATTTATTTTACATAATTTGGATATTCAAAGAGATTTAATGATAGAAAATATTAAAAGATTTTTTAAATAATTTATTGATAACAAATATTATATGAATTTTACATTTTTGCTCATTTCATGAACACATTGCTTCTTCGTCATAAAAATAATAATTATTTAAATAAAAGAATTACTTTTCATAAATAAGTTGAAAATTACTAAACCTTGGTCAAACAAATGTATTTTTATGTGCTCTATAACATTATTTTAATAGTTTGATAGTCACACAACAGTTTTTGAAGAAAAAATTGAGATAGTAATAAATATTTGGATTCAGCGACCCAAAAAAATATGATTATATCAAGTATTAAAAAAAATTTAGCACATTTGGATCACGAAATCATTATTTTAACTACACTGCTCAAGAATTAAGCAAAAAGAATGTTTTTTATAGAATTACAAATGCAAAAAATTATAAAGAGATTTACGAATCGGGATAAAAATACTCTTATTTTCGGTCACCCAGGAAACCTATAATTTAAACAAATTTAAATCTCTAGCTTTTGCTGGTTCTGAGATATGGAAGCATATATAACCTTAGATATTACATTTAAGCCATTTTAAAGTAAACTTGTTATTTTCAAATTAGTATAATTTCAACCACATTTTAAAAGTTTTAAAATTTTAAACAGAAATCAATTAATTCTTTTAATGAAATATGTGAAAAATCAAGAAATAAATTTACATTATATATTTTTGACACTCTCATTTTCTTGTTCAAACTTTAAAAGTTTTACTTTAATAAATAAAAAATTTCTATTCTAAACTTAATTTAAATGGCTAAAAAATTTCATTATAAACATAATTTTTTATATACATATTACTTCTATTATCTCCTAAAAATATTTTTACGGAATCAAATGATTTTACTCTTGATAATGCAACATACATCGGACTATGATTAAAAACATCTCGTCTTAAATCAATGAATATTTTATTAAATGTTTGACCTTGAGATTTATTAATGGTCATTGCGAAAGCCAATTTTATAGGAAATTGTCGTCTTTTAAAAGTAAATGGATATAAATTTTCACAATATAAAGTTACTCGATGTAAAAAAACAATATTTCCACTTTTATCTCCGGTTAATATTTTACATTTAATAACATTATGTGATAAATCTAAAACAATTAACCTTGTTCCGTTACATAATTCTTCATTAATACTAAGATTTCTAATAAGCATTACAACAGAATTAATTCTTAAATGTAATTCATGTGGTGGTAAAGAAGGTGGAGAGAGAGTATTTAAATATTCTGGTAATAAAACTTCAGAAAATTTTCCATTATCACAACTTTCAGTAGAATCAATACTTTTATATATTTTTTCACCTTTACTGTCCAAGACATTTACCACCCTCTTATTAATATCATCAACGTCAACATTTCTTGGTGCTAAAATTGCACACATTGACAAATCTTTAAATTTTTTCTGTTGTATCAAATGACTGTACATTTCTTCAGCAATATCTATATTTCCTTGTTGAATAATATGTTCTGGTAATTCGATGTTATCATCTATATCATTTAATTCGCCATTACCAACTTTAAGTAGAAATTCTACAAATTCTGTTTCCTCTGGTAAAGCTCTCATATTTTCTGTTAATGTGTATTTTGTGAAATGTTGCCATAAATGACTATTTTTTATTGATAAATTTATTATTTCTGATCTAGTACCTCGTTCTTTTATCGGTAAAATTTGTCGAAAATCTCCTCTTAGAATTACAATTTTTCCACCAAAAACTTCATTTGATTTCATTATATCTCTTAATAACTTATCCATAATTTCTAAGGCATATTTTGGAGCCATTGGTGCTTCATCCCAAATAAAAACATCAATATTTTTTAAAAATAGTCCTGCTTTTGACTAAACTTTAATATTTTAAGATGAATCATTGTACAATGAAACAGGTAAGCCTAAGACTTTATGTACAGTTTTCCCATTAGGAAGCAGTGTGGCAGCTATGCCTGTAAATGCCATGTAGCAAACATTTATTCCTTTAATTTTTAATAAATGCCATAAGGTAGTATATAAAAAAGTTTTTCCAGATCCTCCACAACCATTAATATATAAGCATTTAGAACTATTAGAAGAAGAATCTTTTATTACTTCAAGTATATAATCAACTATATTTTTTTGTTTAACATTTAATTTAGTATAATTCTGCTCTCCTATTTTTATATGTTCAAAAATATTTATATCATAAACTTGCGCAGGAAAATTTTCATCTATATCTAATAAACCCTGAAAATCAGTTAAACAATATCCTTCATTCAATAACATTTATTTTTTAATATTTCTATAAGCTATTTTTTCAGCTTCAATATTGTCAATTTTAAAATAGTCTTCTGACATTTAACCTTTAAATTTCTCCCAAAGTTTTTCCGGATGTACAGGATGACAATGAATTATAATTCTTACAAATAATTGTCGAAGTGAATGAGGCATCATCCATAAAGTAGCTTCTTCCATTGTCCTAATCCACTCACTATCATCTTCTATAAGTCCTAATGCCAAACAGGCAGATGTAAAAGATTCATGAATAACTCCATTAACTGTTCTTAAACTTTGGAAAGAAGTTACTCCTTTTACTGTAAGTAACAATAATCTAAGGTGAAATAATTCCAATAGGCGTGGATTAACTGAATACATTCTTCCCAATACTTTTTCTTTACGACTCCTTTTTTGCCATTCAAGAGTTTTTTTTATCCACGTATAATGTTCTGGTATTTGTGTACAATATAATAATACTGACGAGCAGTACTATCACGCTCATTAAGTTTAAAAAAATCGAGCAATTTTGTATTTTTCTGTAAATCAAAAGAAACATTGTTATTATCTTTCCTTTCGCGAATAATAACATTCTGTTCATTTGGTAAATGTATGGGTAAACGATTTATACTATGGCTCTTTTTCCCTAAAGGTTTACTTAAAATTCTCCAAACAGCCTTAACAGGACCTACATACCTATTTTCTTCATAATGATTAATTTCATTGTGATTAACAGTAACCTCACCATTTGCATTTGTAATAATAATGGATGCAGCATCATGACCCTTGAAAATATATTTATATAAATATTCAACAGATTTAATACTTAAAACTGTTTCCACATTTATATGACAATTAAATATTTCCGAAAGTAAAGGGCAATATGGAACCACATTAGAATTGTCAACAACAAATCCATTTGGTCGCTTATACGTTTTATTATTATTTCTTCTACGACAACGAATAAAACAGTTTTCTTCAATTGTAGTTTCTTCTTGGTAACTTTTTGGAAAATTTTTTGAACATTTACCGTCAATTAAACACCAATCTCCACAAGGTCCGTGAATGTTATTTTGCATTATTATGTTATGCAAGGAAGGATTAATATTTTTATCAGGAATTTCTGCAGAAATATAACGATCAACACTTTCAACTGTTAATATTTTAGAATTTTCTTTTAATATAACTAACAAATGAATATGTGGTAATCCTCGCTTTTGAAATTCAATAACATAAACATAAGACTTAACCTCTCCAAATAATTTGTTGTCAACAATAACATTTAAAAGTTGTTTCACCTTCAATGCAAAAACTCTAGTTACTATATCAGGTCTATCAGGAGCAGTTTGATGAGGTAATAAATTTTCTTGTATCTCTTTCCAATTTGGATTACACGTCATTGTAATAAATAAATCTGGTCTACCATGACGACCAACAATAGCCATGGCATCCTGATATTGTTGCATCATATTATAAGGTAATCCTATAAAAGTGGAAGGCAATATAAGCATTTTTCTAACATGTACATCATTTTCTAACTCATTATTTTGTAAATAATCAATTAATCCTTTATATGTTTCACTTCTCAATTGAGCTTGATTGTTTGCATAAAACTGCAATCTATCTTTCTCAATTTTTAGATAATTATCAACTACCCATTGTTGAAACAATCTTCCCCCATATAAAAATTGATTAAATTCCTTATCTCTTATAGCAATTTTGTATTTACAATAGGCAAACCTAGAAATATTATGTTTTTTACTTCTAAAATCACTATCACTACGAAGCATATTAATATTATAACCTTTATTTCCAAGTGGATAAAATATGGGATAGATCTATGGTTCAACATTCGGATCTAAATTACTAACTGATTTCATTTCCTTTGTAGACTTATTATAAACTGTTACATAAGATTCTGGTATTTCTCCTTCCGAGTTTGTATTGAAAATAGCAGCAACTTCATTGTAACTTTGAAAATTATATCTTTTTTTATCAAAACCTTTTTTCAACGTGAACAATAGTTGTAACTCTGGAACATCTTCATTATTTTGTCTTGCTAATTCAGTTTCTATTTTAATTACTTCTGACATCATGATAAAAGATTTTGTGTATGCGTTTGAAGTTCTCATAATATTTTCTATATTTTGTAAAAGTTCTTCGTCCAAATTTTCGTTACTTTTTAATCTGTATCTGATTGATTCGTCAGGGTCAAAAATAAATAATTGACCAAAACATGGATCCTCACCTTTATCCGGATATAAAGCACTATTAATTTGATAGTAAATTTGACCTTGAATTTTATAACAAAATGGTCCTCTTCTTCTGCCATTAAAATTAATTACATTAGCATTTAAAGATGCAAAAGAAAAAAAATTATTATATATAGTCTTATATTCTTTTTAAAGTGACCTGATTTTTTATGAAACCCTTCTAACAAAAGCCTTAATTCATCTGGATATTGTATTGAAGTTAATACAACACCTCCATGACTACAGCAGTCATTAAAACTAACTTTTTTACCAGCAATTTTTTCATCTTTAAAATGTTTTGCTTGACAATGTGTGCAATAATTATTCATCGGACCTAGATAATTTTCAACATTTAACTCATTTTTAATTTGATGCTTAAATCGAGTATTCTTTGTTTTTAACAAAGAACTTGTATCACTATTTTCATTTTTTAAGTTAAGGTTCTCAGTATATTCAATTTTGGATTCGACTTTAAGTTTTTTCTTAGTTGCAGTGTGCTTTTCACCTAAATAATTTACGTTATCAATTGTACGTTTTAATTTTTGCCTCTCACGATAATTTTTTTGTATTTCAGCCCTACTTTCTTTAAGTGTTTTTGATGCTATATTTCCTTCATCTATTTCATTTATTATTCTCGGGAAAGAAATGGATGTGTATGCTTCCTCTGAATATTTTTCATTGTCAATTTTACCTTTTAATTTTTGACTCTAACTATAATTTTTTTTGAATTTCAGCCCTACTTTGTTTGAGTGTTATTGATGCAATATTTCCTTCATTTATTTTATTTATTTCTCTCGGAAAAGAAATAAAAGTGTGTGCCTTCTCTGAATAATTTGCATTATCAATTTTACGTTTTAATTTTTGCCTCTCACGATAACTTTTTTGAATTTCAGCCCTACTTTGTTTAAGTGTTGTTGATGCAATATTTCCTTCATTTATTTCATTTATTATGCTCGGGAAAGAAATTTCTTTCTTAATAGAGTTTTTAGAAAAGTTTGATTCTCCATACAGAAGTTGAATATCATTTTTATTTAAAAGGCAATTCCAGTCATAAGCAACTATGCAAGATCTTCTATTAGAAAGTTGTACAGAGGGAAATTTACATAAACTATTGTTTTCGAACATTAGCATTAAATGATTTCTCATATTACAATAACAGTAATTTACAGAGTGGGGCATAATATTGAAAAACAACGATGTTGCGAATGCTATTGCATATACTCCACAAGAAAGACTGTATTCTGGTTGTTGATCAACAGTTGTGAAAACTACTGGTGGTTCAAAGGGATGTAATCTAATTAAATAATCTCTTTGATCATGATTTAAATATTTTTTATAAAGGCTATCAAAAATGTAAAGGCTTATTCCATCATAATAAGTACAAATCCAATGACCAGATTTATAAGATCCACTAAAAAGTATTTGAATGTGCTGCTTACTTTTCTCGACTGGAACTATCAAATCAAGTGTTTGTAAACATAAAGTATTTTGCATATTACAAAAAATTTGATTGTCTTCCCAATAGCTTTTGAAATTCATACATATGATCATTATTTAGCATTGCTCCTTCAGTGACAATAATACTTAAATCATGAGTAGTCAAATTAACAGTTTCTCCTTTGTTAGACATTGTTCTTTTATTTTATAAAATTTACTTATATCAAGGAATTATATAAAAATTTAAAAATACTAAAATACATACAATTCCTTTTATTCAATGTTATTACCAAATTTTGCCACTTATAGAAAATAAAAACAAATTTACAATTCTCTCCTTATTCAAAACTTTTAAATTTTTCCTTGTATCCAATATAATCAATGTCCAATTTTGTCTATCATCCAAAACTAATTTCCAATTTTGTCTCTTATCCAATATATAACCAATTTACTATTTTTCCTTTAATCCAATTTAACCAATTTCCAGCTTTTTTTTATCCAATAATTTTCAATTTTGCTTTTTATCCAATATAACCAATTTCCAATTTTGCCTTTTATCACTCACATATAGTGAGTGAATTCACCAGGAATTATAAATTTTTTTTAAACTTAATTTTTTCGTTGAAGACACGTAGAACGTGCCCCAAGGAAAATAATCCACGATATGATTTTGAAATTAAATGTTCGTTCTTTATATTTAAGAACGTGGTGGTAAGCCCTAAGCGTGAGTGTCCTCTTCGCACTCGTAGATTGATTCTGATGCCATATATACCTGTATTAGACCCTACGAAGGATTACCACAAACAATACGAACCCTTGAACAACAGCCTTTGTAAATGAGGGACCCAGGTATCTTCCTTCATCGCAAGGAAAATTATAGACAAAAGTCTATATCTATATCTATATATATAGATATATATATATATATATATATATATATATATATATATACTTTCTAATTGAAACACAATAGGTAACGTTTGGGTAACGGTGCCAGTAACGCTGGCTTTAGTAACGGCTACCTTTCTTTTTTTCTAAAGGAATATAAATAGGAATGTCTCTCTTTACCTAATTTGCATATCTGCTGATTTTATATAAGGATTGTTAAACAATTACTTTATATTTAATAATTTATCTTACTCTCTTAAGCTAAATTAGTTAAAAATGACTAATTATTAGCAAAATCGTGGCTGACTTCTTGCTTCAGCAATTAGTAAAAAATAACTAATTGTTAGTAGTTAATAACTAATTATAAGTAAATAAATAACTAAAAAAATAGTCAAGTTTTACTAATTGAATTAGTTACTGCAAATTTAAGTCATTTTTACGTAACCTAAAAGTGAATTTAACTAATAATTAGTCATTATTAACTATTTCGTTAGTAAAATATTACAATTTGAATCAGTGACTGACTTTTTGCTATCAAATTAGTTATTTTTAACTAATTCAAATTTTGAAAGTACTTACGCTTCCTATTATCGAATATATTTAATTGCCACAAAGTTTGCTTTGTCTTTAAAATAATGTCCAATATGCAAAGACATTTGTAAAAATATTGAAATTTTTTTGTAATCTTCACCTCTATAAGATCCGCCATTTTGAATTTTTAAAATCTGACTTAAGATATGTAATCAAAAACCCTCTAAGTAACTAGTTTCAGGGAAATTTAATCTATTTTTTAAAAAGTTATCAGTCATATTAGATTTGACATTTTGAATTATTAAAATCTGACTTAGGATATGTAAACAACGACCCCAAAAATCCCTCATGTAACTAGTTTCAGGGAAATTGAATCTATTTTTAAAAAAGTTGTCAGTCATATTTGATCTGCCATTTTGAATTTTGAAAAACTGATATGTAATGAGCGACCAAAATAAACCCCAAGCAACGATTTTCAGACAAATCAAATCATTTTTTTTAAAGTTGTCCGACATATTAGAACGCTATTGTGTTCTGGCTACCTGGGTATCCTGTCAAAAAGTCCAAAACAAAAAGTCCAAGCCGAAAAATCCAAAGTAAATGAAATCCAAAATCCAAAAAAAAATTGTTTAACTTTGGACTTCTTTTCTTGGACTTTTTGTCCTGGTCAAAAAATCAAAAAATTGAAAAATAAAAAAAAAGATTGAAACAGTTACGTTGAATGAAATTGTAGTTTTAATTTTTGTACGGTTGTCTTTTTTTTGTTTATAATTTTATGTCACTTTAATATCTCTAGTAACATTCATTACACATTCATTTCCAGTAGCAAAATTATTGAGTACAAATTCAATTAAAGCATGTAATTTTCAAAATTTGTAATTAACATGGATTTACAACAATTAGAAATTATTACGAAAGGTCGAAACGTTTATGGACATTTTCAAGGCTTCTTGTATGTGGGATCTCATAGCAAAGGTGATGTGAAGTACTGGAAGTGCAAAAATAATAAAACTTGTTTAGCACGCTTAATCACTATAAATACAGGGCGAAATTTGTTGATTAGGAACGGTGGTTCAGCAGAGTCTCATATCGGTCATGGACCTAACCCCAAAGAGGTCGAAGCTCTTTGCATTATGTTAAGAATAAAGGTAAATTCATGCTAAATATAAAATAAAAAGGAAATGTGGGTACAGTAAAAAAATATTTAAATAAAGGAATTTTTTATTTAGTTTGTAAAAAATTTTTTACGTGCAGCGAGCAGCACAGACTCAACCTGAACGACCACCTTCTGCAGTAGCGCGGGAAGTGCAAAATGTCCCAGAAGCTGTGCAAGCACAATTGCCTGAGATGCCTAATATACATAAAACGATTCGACGAGAACGCCAGCGATTAATGCCTCCTAACCCTAGAAACATCGAAAATCTGGAAGATTTGCCTGATACATATACGAAAACTTTGGTCGGTGAAAACTTTTTAATTTATGACTCACATAGTGATGAAGAGTACAATTTGAGCTGTAAGAGAATTTTAGTATTTGGAAAGCGAGAAAATTTAAAAAATCTTTTTAAGTCGGACATTTGGTACCTGGATGTCACTTTTCAAACAGTTCCTACAATTTTCTTTCGGCTGTTTACAGTAATAGGATCTGTTAATCAAATTAAGAATGGTATAAAACGAAAAATAGTTTTTCCTTTTGTTTACGCCCTGTTAGAAAGCAAGAAGGAGGAAGCATATGCAAAAGTTTTGGAAGTCATTTTGTCATATGCTGAAAGCATTGGTATTACTGTAAAACATCCATCAACCATTATGTCTGATTTCGAAGTAGGAATCATCAATGCCATAAAAATTAATTTCACCGCGGATATTATTAAATTGTGTTTATTTCACTTGAGTCTAAGTATTTACCGTAAAATTCAGGCAGAGGGTCTGCAACGACAATATGGCGATAAAAACGAGTCCAGCATCAGAGATGCTGCACGCAGCATGTGCGCGTTAGCTTTTTTACTACCAGAAGATGTTGTCCACATATTTGATATATTCTACAATGAGATTCCCAAAGAGTTCACCCCAATTGCAAATTTCTTTGAAATCAATTATATTCGCGGTATACGTGCTATGGGAAGAAGAAAGGCAGTAAAGGTACGTTATAATCCACCTCTTTGGAATCACTACCAATCTGTGCTTCAGGGGTCTGCTCGGACTAACAATGCGTCGGAAGGGTGGCACAATCGTTTCCAAATTTTAGTTGGACGAAGTCATCCAAGCCTTTATCACTTTCTGAATTACTTGCAAAAGGAAGCAGATGTCGAGTACATGTTACGGGACCTGAGGTTGGGAAAGGCAATCAGGAACTTACCGCGACGAAAGCAAAAGAGTATGGATGATCACATTTCTCCAATTGTAAAAGCTTACCAGGAATACGTCGCTGAAGAAAATGAATTACTTTACATTAAATTATTGAGACACCATATTCACATTTAAATATACAAGTTTCATTATTTACTTTGGACATTTTTATTTATCTTGGAATTTTTGACTTTGGACATTTTTCCTTTGGACTTTTCGTACTTTAGACTTTTTTTCTTGGATTTTTCGGTCTGGATTTTTTGGGTTGGATTTCTTGACCTGTAATCGAATCCGATGTCAGTTTTTAAAATTTAAAATAGCGTTCTTTTTTTGGTTATATGGCTTTTTGCATAGCAGGTAGCCGATTGATACAAACTATTATTATTATTATTATAAGATTGATACCATCCAGGTACAAAATGTCCGACTTAAAAAGATTTTTTAAATTTTCTCGCGTTCCAAATACTAAAATTCTCCCACAGCTCAAATTGTACTCTTCATCACTATGTGAGTCATGAATAAAAAAGTTTTCACGGACCAAAGTTTTCGTATATG
Organism: Leptopilina drosophilae; assembly: GCA_032873175.1. NCBI lineage: Eukaryota > Metazoa > Arthropoda > Insecta > Hymenoptera > Figitidae > Leptopilina > Leptopilina drosophilae. Next base: position 32,125,463 of record CM065480.1, read on the forward strand.
TATCAGTTTGTAGGGTTATATAACCAAAAAAAGAACGCTATTTTAAATTTTAAAAACTGACATCGGATTCGTGATCAACGACCCCAAAAACCCTCGAGTAACGAATTTTAGGTAAATTGAATCTATTTTTAAAATATAACTTGTCACTTTTCATTTATTTGATCCAGAAAGACGACTAGACACGGGTATTTTGTTTTTAGTCCTAGTTTCCAAAAATGTTTGATTTTTTTGTGTGTAAAAAATCGTGTCGGACCGTGTATTACAACAATTATGAAATTTAGTACGCCACTGTTCGAAAAATTATAATTTTTAAACAATTTCCTCATCTAAATTTTCATGAGCTTCAGCTTCGTCGCTATCGGAATTTGGATAACTTTAGGATCTTCCCTCGACAATTTCTTTATTTTCTTTTCCATAGATATTTCAATCGTAATCGTTTTCACATTGACTTAATCTGTCAATCTATAATTGGCTAAAAATTCTTGGCATCAAATGACATTAATTTTGCAAATTCTGCAAAAGAAGTCGTTTCAGTTTGTAAGAACCCAATGTGCACGTACTATAACTGTTCTAGACCAAAAAAAGAACAGTGTTCAAGAATAAGTGTTACAATTTTATTATAGAACAGTTCTAGAGCTTTATTCTAAATTTGTTCTGGAACAGTTGTTCTATATATGTTCTATAACAAACATGTAACATTTGTTATAAATTAGTTATAAAATTTTGAAGTAACATTGTTCCTACAGTGTTCTAGAACACTGTTACAAAAATTTAATATAACTGTTCTTTCACTATAAACTCGTGTTTATTTTCACTACACGGAAAGACGTTATTATTAAATTTTATAAAAGTATTTTACCAGTGTAGGACAAAATGCGACAAAGGAAAATTTTGCTATCAACAAAACTAACACAGTAAATCTTAATGTAAGATCGGTCTTAAATTCAGCACTGTCTGCTATAATATTAAAGGATACAAAACTGTTGTTTTCCTGCTTTAAAATAAGACTTCCTTTTTACTGTGAAACTTTAACAAAACGTACCTATGTAAAATTTAGTAAAGTTATATTAAAATTTGTTAAAAGTTTTCGATATTTGATATAACTTTACTAAATACAGTATAATTTTTATTAAAGTTTAATACTTCTAATATAATAACTTTCTTTCCGTGTAGAGTGAAGCCGCGTTTTTGCATGAATTACAAAAAATCTTTTGAATTTAGATACTTAGAAAGACTCTTATCGATGATTCGTGAAAAATTAAATACACTGAAAAAAATGATAATGTAAATTTTGCCATACAAGTATGGTTAGGATGTATAGCTGAAACAGCAATACTGTATTGCTGTTCTTAAAATACAGTATTGGTGTTCTCCCATACATATTACTGTCTCTCACATACATAAGGCTTATCTACTCTGCATGGCTGAAACAGCAATACTGTATGTCAGTTCCATATCCGCATCAATATAATATGTAAGAATTGGCTATATTTATATCAGTACCATAAATATATTTTTTTCAGTGTAATATTTCAATGTCAGCTTGCATAAATTTTCAAAAATATTTGTATTAAAAACTACGTGTGAAAACAAAACTTCTCATTATAAAAACGTCCAATTTGATCAATTTTTGACCGATTTATAAGCATTTAAAAAAATTTACTTAAAAAACGTCATTTTTCATAAATCTGTATCTCTTGAACCACTTTATGAAAAATTTTGAATAAGTTCAAAGTAGCTCATTTCAAAGAGTACTAAAAGAAAAAAAATGTTTAAAAAAAATTTGAGATGCAAAAGCAAAATAATTTCCGATTTGGCCTGGAGTGCCCCATATATAGTTATTTTTTTAATAAGTATGTTACATTTCAATTTATAATTTTAGCGCTGCACATAACAGTCCCACAATTCAAAAGGAAGTTGAAGTAAAATCATTTCCAAGCTTGCGTGGCTATGCGGTATGCGTATTCGACTTGTGTCCTCTAGGTCTAGGTTTCGATCCCCCGTGCGTGCGAAATTTTTCATTCTTAGGTTTTAAGTTTTCTGTGTATAATTCTGAATATTGTTACATAAAGTATAAGTTCAAATAATTATTAACAATGATATTAATAATTTAGTCATTAATTTTAATAGATAAGACAGTCTGTTTACATTATTTAAGAAAATAAGAAAAATATTTTTTAAAAACTTATTGCAAAAAAGATATTCTATTAATTATTCATATTTTTATTCATACTCATAAACATTTATTTGTTCTATGCAACTATTAAATTTCTGCTTGGGTATTATTTATAATAAATCGTTTTTGTTATAGAATTGTTATATATTTGTTCTAAAACAATGTTTTAGTTTTGTTATAGAATTGTTACAGACTTTTGTTCCTATTTTGTGCCTTCAGGGGGACTTCATTTTGACCGGCCTGTTCCTCACCAGTTACAGAACTTGTTCTTTTTGTCCTGTAACTGGTGAGGAACAGGTAGGTCAAAATGAAGTCCCCCTAAAGGCACAAAATAGGAACAAAAGTCTGTAACAATTCTATAACAAAACTAAAACATTGTTTTAGAACAAATATATAACAATTCTATAACAAAAACGATTTATTATAAATAATACCCAAGCAGAAATTTAATAGTTGCATAGAACAAATAAATGTTTATGAGTATGAATAAAAATATGAATAATTAATAGAATATCTTTTTTGCAACAAGTTTTTAAAAAATATTTTTCTTATTTTCTTAAATAATGTAAACAGACTGTCTTATCTATTAAAATTAATGACTAAATTATTAATATCATTGTTAATAATTATTTGAACTTATACTTTATGTAACAATATTCAGAATTATACACAGAACACTTAAAACCTAAGAATAAAAAATTTCGCACGCACGGGGGATAGAAACCTAGACCTAGAGGACACAAGTTGAATACGCATACCGCATAGCCACGCAACCTCGGAAGTGATTTTACTTCAACTTCCTTTTGAATTGTGGGACCGTTATGTGCATCGCTAAAATTATAAATTGAAATGTAACATACTTATTAAAAAAATAAGTACATATGGGGCACTCTAAGCCAAATCGAAATTTATTTTGCTTTTGGGTAAGACTCAGTCAGAAAATATGCGATTTGCATGGGGTCTTTGGATTAGGCAGGGCTTCAATTCCACCTTTTCCAATTAAACAAAGACTGACTGTACATTTCCTATTGTACAAAGTAAAATTCGCCAATAATAATTATTACCTATAGACCGATTATACAAAAAGTAACTGATTACAAAGTATTCAACTCTAAAGAAATTAAATATTCAACTGACCGACACTTCATGGACCGATTGTCCAAAGACCGACTCTACACCTATATAATTTTTCAAAATTTCGAATCTTCATGGACCGACTGTACAAAGACCGACTATACAACAATATAATTTTTCAAAATTTCGAATCTTCATGGACCGACTGTACAAAGACCGACTGTACAACAATATAATTTTTTAAAATTTCGAATCTTCATGGACCGACTGTACAAAGACCGACTGTACAACAATATAATTTTTTAAAATTTCGAATCTTCATGGACCGACTGTACAAAGACCAACTATACAACAATATAATTGTTGAAAATTTCGAATCTTCATGGACCGACTGTACAACAATATAATTTTTGAAAATTCCGAATCTTCATGGACCGACTGTAAAAAGACCGACTATACAACAATATAATTTTTCAAAATTTCGAATCTTCATGGACCGACTGTACAAAGACCGACTATACAACAATATAATTTTTCAAAATTTCGACTCTTCATGGACCGACTGTACAAAGACCGACTATACAACAATATAATTTTTCAAAATTTCGAATCTTCATGGACCGACTGTACAAAGACCGACTATACAATAATATAATTTTTGAAAATTCCGAATCTTCATGGACCGACTGTACAAAGACCGTCTATACAACAATATAATTTTTCAAATTTCGAATCTTCATGGACCGACTGTACAAAGACCGACTATACAACAATATAATTGTTGAAAATTTCGAATCTTCATGGACCGACTGTACAAAGACCGACTATACAACAATATAATTTTTCAAAATTCCGAATCTTCATGGACCGACTGTACAAAGACCGACTATACAACAATATAATTTTTCAAAATTTCGAATCATCATGGACCGACTGTACAAAGACCGACTATACAACAATATAATTTTTCAAAATTTCGAATCTTCATGGACCGACTGTACAACAATATAATTTTTGAAAATTCCGAATCTTCATGGACCGACTGTACAAAGATCGTCTATACAACAATATAATTTTTCAAATTTCGAATCTTCATGGACCGACTGTACAAAGACCGACTATACAACAATATAATTGTTCAAAATTTCGAATCTTCATGGACCGACTATACAAAGACCGACTATACAACAATATAATTGTTGAAAATTTCGAATCTTCATGGACCGACTGTACAAAGACCGACTATACAATAATATAATTTTTCAAAATTTCGAATCTTCATGGACCGACTGTACAAAGACCGACTGTACAACAATATAATTTTTAAAAATTCCGAATCTTCATGGACCGACTGTACAAAGACCGTCTATACAACAATATAATTGTTCAAAATTTCGAATCTTCATGGACCGACTGTACAAAGACCGACTATACAACAATATAATTGTTGAAAATTTCGAATCTTCATGGACCGACTGTACAAAGACCGACTATACAATAATATAATTTTTCAAAATTTCGAATTTTCGTGGACCGATTGTACAAAGACCGACTCTACAACAATATAATTTTTCAAAATTTCGAATCTTCATGGACCGACTGTACAAAGACCGACTATACAACAATATAATTTTTTAAAATTTCGAATCTTCATGGACCGACTGTACAAAGACCGACTATACAACAATATAATTTTTCAAAATTTAGAATCTTCATGGACCGACTGTACAAAGACCGACTATACAACAATATAATTTTTCAAAATTTAGAATCTTCATGGACTGACTGTACAACAATATAATTTTTGACAATTCCGAATCTTCATGGACCGACTATACAAAGACCGTCTATACAACAATATAATTTTTCAAATTTCGAATCTTCATGGACCGACTGTACAAAGACCGACTATACAACAATATAATTGTTCAAAATTTCGAATCTTCATGGACCGACTGTACAAAGACCCACTATACAACAATATAATTTTTCAAAATTTCGAATCTTCATGGACCGACTGTACAACAATATAATTTTTGAAAATTCCGAATCTTCATGGACCGACTGTACAAAGACCGTCTATTCAACAATATAATTTTTCAAATTTCGAATCTTCATGGACCGACTGTACAAAGACCGACTATACAACAATATAATTGTTTAAAATTTCGAATCTTCATGGACCGACTGTACAAAGACCGACTATACAACAATATAATTGTTCAAAATTTCGAATCTTCATGGACCGACTGTACAACAATATAATTTTTGAAAATTCGGAATCTTCATGGACCGACTGTACAAAGACCGTCTATACAACAATATAATTTTTCAAAATTTCGAATCTTCATGGACCGACTGTACAACAATATAATTTTTGAAAATTCCGAATCTTCATGGACCGACTGTACAACAATATAATTTTTGAAAATTCCGAATCTTCATGGACCGACTGTACAAAGACCGTTTATACAACAATATAATTTTTCAAATTTCGAATCTTCATGGACCGACTGTACAAAGACCGACTATACAACAATATAATTGTTCAAAATTTCGAATCTTCATGGACCGACTGTACAAAGACCGACTATACAACAATATAATTGTTCAAAATTTCGAATCTTCATGGACCGACTGTACAAAAACCGACTATACAATAATATAATTTTTTAAAATTTCGAATCTTCCTGGACCGATTGTACAAAGACCGACTCTACAACAATATAATTTTTCAAAATTTCGAATCTTCATGGACCGACTGTACAACAATATAATTTTTAAAAATTCCGAATCTTCATGGACCGACTGTACAAAGACCGACTATACAACAATATAATTTTTCAAAATTACGAATCTTCATGGACCGACTGTACGAAGACCGACTATACAACAATATAATTTTTCAAAATTACGAATCTTCATGGACCGACTGTACAACAATATCATTTTTCATAATTTTAAGCCTTCATGGACCGACTCTACATTAATATAGATTTTAATATTTTGAATCTTCATGAACCGAATGTTTAATGACCGACAATACAACAATATAATTTTTCAAGATTTCGAATCTTTAAAGACCGATTCAAATCTTTTTAATACAACATTATAAAGACTAATTTAATTTATATGTATAAACTATTATTGTATGAAATTATATTTGTTACAATGCGAAATATGGAATAATTTTTTATTCGTTAAAAATGACTAAACATAAAAGATAACGTGTTGAATTAAATATTTGTGTTTTAAACTCTTAGCGCTCTTTTTTTTAGGATGGCTTCAAGTCTTTTTGTTTTTTCTCTGTTGATTTTCGTTTTCTTGTTGTTGTAGGCTTAATATCCTTTTCTAACGTTGCTGATAATTCTGTAAATTTATTGTATTTTAACTTTTTATGTTTTTACAATTTACAGCATCAAAAATTTTTTTAGTTTTATATAAATACTTTAAGGGCTATGCAAATATTACGTCCCACTATTTTTGACCATTTTTGACCCTCTCTACCTCTTTTCACACTCTATTATGTACATTAACGCCATTTTTTCTTATTCGTGTCACAAATTGCTTGATTCCCTATCCCCTCAGAATGTGATATGTGATTTTGTCTTTAAATTGTGTAATACAAAATTTCCAATCTTTTTAATACGTTTTGAAATACATATTGTGATTATATGAAACTCCTTAAAAACTTTTTGATAATGCGTAAAATTTGTTATATTTTTTCAACAAGCGTTTCAATATTGGAAATATTAAATATTTTGTATTAAATTATCACAATTTTATCAATATTTAAATAGGTTTAACTTTTTATCGCATACCAGTAATTTCTAGCAAGTCGTTTAATTGATTTTGATGTTCACGTGTAACGACTGTTTTCAAAAACTCTTCTAAATCAATTCTATATTTAATAATCAAAATATATTAATTACATAAATAATAAGGTAAGTTACAATAATATTAATAATGATAATAATAATAATAATTATAATAATAATAACGTTAGTTATGTTAGTAATAATGTAATGATAGGATGTAAAAAAATTCTTTAGTTTCCTTACTTTTTATCAATCAATTCTTTTTGACAATAAAGAATATGAGCGTCGTTGGCAATAGAAGTTTTCGACTCTCTACGTCTAATGGAATAACCTTTCAAAACTCTTAAGTACTGTAAATCTTCGGAAGCAATGTAGGCCGCCATTTTTGCTATTATCATTTATTAATAATGATTTGTTTGATTTGTAAGTTGTGATTTTATTTTAATTATTTTTGTATATTATATAACATAACTTAAATTTTTAAATTTTGAATGCTTATAGTAATATACGAACAGAAATAATTATATCCCCACTGCTGTTTTAAATTTTCATTGGATATTTTAAAAAAACTTTAGTACAATATGAAGTCTATTCGAATACTAAATAATAATAAACAATACATTTAAATCACTGAAAAATTTTCGATTCTTTCTTTTTGGCTATAAATAACTCAGAACTTACTTAAGAAAGCATACATATGCGGATGATTGCCTCCTAATTCGTCAAATGCGTTTTTATGAAATGATTCTACTGCATTGTTTGTTCTTTGGCTACAATCACAAACACATAGCACAGATGCTAGAGGAATCCACTGATTCTTGACATAATCGAGAAAGGTTTTAATATCTTTGAAATTTTGTATATCATCCTTGCATACTTTTTCTATCAATTCTAAACCTTCTGAAAATCGAGTATCAGGTGCTAACGCAAGGTTCATCACCATCCATGGTACAGTTTTTGGAGCCTTTTTACGAATTAAACCTAGTTTTTTCCAATACCTTAACAATGCCTAAATAATAATTTATAATTTTAGAATAATTTCATGTTGTAAAATATTATTACAATTTTCAAAACAATAAAATGATCTCATTGTTTCTAATGTAAAGAGATTTGGTATTGTCAATGAAATCTTTCGTATCGAAAACTGAGTGTTAAATTTTCTTAAAACAATTAAATTAACAAATGGAAAAAATTCATTTGTTACTTTTAAAAAAATAGTAATCAATAAAACTTTGTTTTAACCTAAAAAAATATAAAAATGATTTTAATGATTTATGTATGCAGAATAATTATAACCTGGCAGAAATGAAACCAGCATGCTTTAACTGAGACCTCCTTTGAAATGCTGTTGGTTATTGACTTTTGTATAGCGGTCTCGAAATCTGACATGATTTCTATCAAATTCTCTTTCAATTTGGGAGCTAGATTCAAAATCTTTTTCCATACGGCAGTGTATAACAGTAAGGTTTTTCGTGTCATTAAAACCCATAATGAACAAAAATTCTAAAAAATTTAAAAAATATTGATATTGACAGTATAATTATATTTAAAAAAACATTTTATTAATTTGTTTAAAAATGTTGATTTATTTTCATATATACTCACTGTACCCCGATTTTGGATATGAACAGTGTATAATTGATAAATTGACATTTGACGTGGAGAAACCTATAATTCATTATTACAATAATAAATGTAAATTTTAATTTTTTTATTATATAGAATATAATATTTACATTTAAGATATATTAATAAATTAATATATATTAAATAATGTTATTTAGATTAATTGTTTTGTTATATTTTTTACCGAAAAAGTTGCATCGATATCAACTTTCTTTGTGTCACACGAATTTAATAACGATATCATTAAATCCGATCCAAATATTGCAGCTGCCGATCCATCGTTTACTTCGACAATGCCACGAAATAAGCTTTTAGTCGGTTCGAAATTATTTTTTAACACATTCTCAAAATCTGTCAAGTATTTTGGAATATTTGGTAATTTATTTTCACTTCTACGAAATATCGAGGATCTCATAGAATTAAAATTTAAGGATGATCCAATTTCCGGTGGTTGTCTATACATTAACGAATTCGAAAATAATGCGCTTTTAGAAAATCTTTCGAAAATTTACTGTACATTTTGATGCACGCTTTTTCTCATATATTATAAAACAAAAAATGACTAATCAGAAAAAAATTTACTTAAATTGAAAAGCTTACTTAGAAACAATGGAATTGAACAAGTTTTTTGGTTTCAAAGGAGTGTTTTCGCTTTCTTTTAAAATTACATTTTTTAATTTTGATACTTTTTGCGCATTTACATCTGCTTCGTGATTGTGACCTTTTGTAATTTCTACTAATTTGGATTCATTATTTTCCTTTGTTGTACCAAGACAACCGTAAGTATCATAATTGACACAGCGAAAGGTAGAAAATTCTGATGTATCGTCATTCTTTTTCGATTTTTTATGATAATAGAAACTACGATAAAAGTATTTTGATGAATTCTTGCGTTCACCTTCTTCCTTTTCCATTTGTCTTTAATAAAAAATGATAATGATAATAATAAATTTTACAAAACATTTTGTAATTTGTAATTCAATAATTTTACCTTATTCTTATAGATACAAATTTAAAAAAATTGTATTTCTCTTCTTATTTTGTAATATATTCAAAAGAAAACTGGTATTAATTTGATATGAGAATAAATAATGTGAAATGCTGATATTCACACTGTCTATTGTTTTATTATTTTCAATTTGTATATTACTATATTCACATATAAACACAAGTTGTCAAATCATCACGACAATTTGTAATATTATTATATTACAAATATACTGAGCGCTTTATTGGAAAATTCAGAAATGGAAGAGTTAAATGGTGAAAGAAAAGGGACTTTAAAATATTTCGCTGATGGGTTCTTTTATCATAAAATAAAAAGCAAGGAAGAATCAGACAAAAATAAAAAGGAGAAAATCATATATCAATGTGCAACACGGGCAAGTACTTCCTATACTGCTACAGCAGAAGAAGATGAAAGTACTAAGGAAGTAAAATTTTTCGGATGTCATATTGATACACCAGTAGCTCATGGAGCAACTTTGTGTCGATTGAAAGAAAAAATGTTACTCATGGCTGAAAACACGTCTTTACCTTTGCGATCTATTTACGATCAAGTTCTCGAAGAGTGAGCAAAATTAATTATTGATTAAAGTTGAAATATGCAATAACAAATTTTAAATTTCGATTATTTTATTTTCCTTATTATGAAATAATTTTATTTATAAATCTTTTTTTAATTTAATTTAATTGAAAATTTTAATTAAATTTAAATATTAATTAGTAATTTTCTTTACGCAGCCAATTAGAAGAAATAAAGAAATTGGTTAATTTTGAATCAGTCAAAACTATGATGAGCAGGAAAAGAAATATAAATGCGGGACAAATTCCGGAAACAATGGAAGGCTTTGCAGAGAGTTTAGAAAATAATATTTTTTTAAAAGGTTATTACCAAGAAACTATAACTGTGGGTGAATCGTGTGCAACGATATTTATGTCTAATCTAATGCGTACATTTTTGCGAGAAAACACATTTTCCACTGGATACATTGAAGACTCGATTCGCGTAAGATTTAAATTACTTAAATATTTAAAAAAACAAAGTAAATTATTAAATAAAATTTATAAAAAATTAATATAAAATTTGAAATACAAATTATAATTAATTAAACCTTGCAGCTTCCTTCCATGAAACATGATTTTTCGCATCTTTACACTGTGAGTGTAAAAAAATGAGAGCAAAATAGATCCGGTGAATAAATTAAAAATTTAATATTTAATTCTTTGCCCTACTGATGCAGTTATTTAACTTTAATTTTATGTAAATTTAATTTCAAAGATTTATACGCCAATATGGATTTTGATGTCTGATAGGAGTTTACAATTATATGATGCGGTTTGGTGTAAAATTAGAGAATTAATACCATCGTTGAAAGTTGATCAAATTAAATGCGGTTTTAAAGAAAACTCTGTAAATGCTATTCATCAAAATTTGAAAGAATCAATTCTTCAAGGAACTTGGCATCATTATATAATAGTAATAATTAATTGTTTAAAAAGTACTGCATTTTTCAGATTAATGCAAATTTGCAGGAAACTTACAACCCGTTTAATTAAAACTTGGATTAAAAATTTGAATATCTTTGTTCAATGTTCAGATCGCATTATATTATTTATATTATTATTTGGTATTTTTTCTTTTTTTAATTTTTACTCGTATAATAGGAATTATTGGCTGAGTGGAAATCACTGAAAATTCCAGATAATTGCAAAAGTGTTTTGTGGATGGCATTAGGACTACCACTACTCCCATTATCACATTTTGAAGATGGAATTCATATTATTCAAACTGAGGCTGATAAAATAGCACTTCAAGAACCACTGGTGAATTCATATATGACATACTTAAGAACGAATTGGACACAATTGGCAGAATCAGTCAACTCTTTCCATTGCAACCAGAAAATGGATCCATTCGAAGCAACATTTTTTACTTATTTACTTTCATCAATAAGTCAAGTGTCAGACCCTGATATTTTAAAATTAATCAGTAAGTTGGTTTCATTATCTATTGAAACTTATAAATTTATTTCTTTGTGTTCTGAAGGTTAATGTTAAGTAACACTTTCAATTTAAAAAAACAACTACGTAGTCGACTTTTCACTTAACAGAATTTTCATTTCCTTAAAATTTATTTAGTAAAACTCTAATCTACCTAACATAATTCACGAATTAACTAATAATATATCTTTAAGTTTGAAAACTTAAAAAAATTTATTTTTTACGTAAATTGACTTTATTGTTTCTTAGAAATAATTGTAAAATTAATGAAACGCGAAGATAACAAATTAACTAAAGTGAAAGATGGAAAAAAATTAAAGCAAAGTAAAATGTTAAAATGGACCCTAGATTCGCATATAATCGAATGTCAAGAGAAACTGATAGTAAAACACTTGACATTAAAGAATTTCTTACTGAATGTCATAAATTGTAATCGGCGTCTGGCTTACCAAAATCTATTGTTTCAAATGAGTAAGCAACAATAACCGTCGTAAAGTTATAAATCAAATCAAAATTTTATTTTTATAATTATTTTTAAAATGTTTTAGGAATTGATAATGAAGAGAACAAGTTGTTATCTGATTCTTCATTGTTGAAAAAGAATGAAAATACACCAGGTTTTTACTCATTATATATAAATAATTTATAGAATTATTTTTAATAAGTACTAAATAATAAATATATTTACTGATGAATATATAAAAAATATAGAATCTGTGTCAGAAAATCTACGTGCTCTTTTACCTGGCGAAATCACAGAACCTTCAAATTCATGCTCAGAACAAAGAGATGGAAATTTAACATATCCACTACTAGGTAACGTACTAAATATAATTTTGCTGTGTAGTGTGTACAAACAAGTGTATTCTTACTAATTGTAATAAGTGAAATACTTATTACTTGTTAGGGGAGACTGGGGAGAAAAGTTAAATTGTGAAAACAGTTAAAATTCATTATCTTTCGAACGGAAATAGTTAGAGCATTTCAATTTTAATTATAGAAGAGTGTTATCACCCTAAATAAATGTGCGGAGTTATGTGACATTCTACTAATTTTTGTGGTGTCCATATTTAAATTTTTTTTCACCCTACTTTTGAAAATTTTTTTCTAAAAGAAAATTTTAACTTTTAAGTATATTTTTTGCATTTATACTAACCGCGATTTTTTTACTTCATTATTAGGGTCCCCAGAAGAGATACCTAAAAGTATTTGCTAAATATCTTTAGTCAGATTTTTTATATTTGTTGTTAAAGCAAGAAACGCACCCTGGGGAGAAATGTTAAATCATTCACGTTCATCAAATTACTTGTTTACGTATAGTTTAACTTATCTACTACTTAACTCCTATCAGAAAATAGTTTCAGTAGGCTAGAAATAGAATTTAGTTAAAGTTTATTTTATTTAGATAAAGTTAAAAGAAACAAAATTTTCAAAGAAGGACAAAACATGTATTTTATGCGAAAATATCAGAAACTTTTTTATTGAAAGTTGTAGGAGAAAAGTTGACCTACAATATTGATGTATAAATATTTGCATCTAAGCGGATTATATTTGTCTAAAAATCATTTATACAAAATTTAACTTTTCGCCCCAGTCTCCCCTAATCAGTAAATTTAATCTATTAAATAAGTAGAATTTCACTAATTGTCTAAATCACTAACACTGTTATTACAATTTATAGATTTTGATGAGCTCATTGAAATAGGTGAGAAATACTATTAAGTAATTATTAAATTATTATGTACATATAATTTTTTATGTTTATCTAATTAAAAAATACAATTATTTTATTAAAGGGCTTAATCAAGAATTGGAGAATGATTTATCTTCAAATATTGAAGAAGAGCAATTTCCTCCAGGTTTTAAATAAAATTGCAATTATACAAATTAGATACAAGTAAAAGAAAAACAATAGAAATAATAAAACATGAACCCTTTTTGTGACGATTTTACACTAAAATAATTTATCTCTATAAAATATAATTCTTATGCACTTGTTATATAGATGCCGATAAAGGAGTCAGTATTGCAGTTGAGGAAGATCCTACCAAAAATGGTTTATTACAAAGTTCGAATTTAAAACCATCACCTACACTACCAACATTAAAAGAAAACAAGTTAGCAAACAAAACAAAAACACCGATTAAAACATCTACTGATGTTCAAAAGACACCACAACGAATTTTGAGACCAAAAAGAGGACGACCAATTGATAAACCCAAAGCAAAAGACCCAGCAAAAGACAAATCACAGCCTCCTATAAAAAAAGGATGCAGAGCGATTAATAATTAGTGTTGTGATTAATGATTAGTGTTAATGAGTTGATACAATAAATCAAATATTTTTCATTTAGAAAAAAACTTGTCTACATTATTAATTCTAAATCAAAATTATAAGAATAACACATTTAAACTAATAGTCATCAGTACCATAAACAAATAAAAGAATTAAAATTTCTAAAAATTACATTGTTGAGGAGTCGGTCTTTGTTTAGTCGGTCAATGAAGATTAAAAATATTGAAAAATTATATTGTTGTATAGTCGGTCTTTGTCCAGTCGGTCAATAAAGATTCAAAATATTGAAAAATTATATTGTTGTATAGTCGGTTTTTGTACAGTCGGTCCATGAAGATTCGAAATTTTGAAAAATTATATTGTTGTATAGTCGGTCTTTGTACAGTCGGTCCATGAAGATTCGAAATTTTGAAAAATTATATTGTTGTATAGTCGGTCTTTGTACAGTCGGTTCATGAAGATTCGAAATTTTAAAAAATTATATTGTTGTACAGTCGGTCCATGAAGATTCGAAATTTTGAAAAATTATATTGTTGTATAGTCGGTCTTTGTACAGTTGGTTCGTAAAGTCTCACAAGATTAAAAATTTCTAAAGATTATATTGTTGTACAGTCGGACTTTGTACAGTCGGTCCATGAAGATTCGAAATTTTAAAAAATTATATTGTTGTACAGTCGGTCTTTGTATAGTCGGTCCATGAAGATTCGAAATTTTGAAAAATTATATTGTTGTAGAGTCGGTCTTTGTACAGTTGGTTCGTAAAGTCTCACAAGATTAAAAATTTCTAAAGATTATATTGTTGTACAGTCGGTCTGTGTAAAGTTGGTCCATGAAAATTTTAAATATTAAAAAATTATATAGGTGTAGAGTCTGTCTTTGGACAATCGGTCCATGAAGTGTCGGTCAGTTGAAAATTTAATTTCTTTAGAGTTAAATACTTTGTAATCAGTTACTTTTTGTATAATCGGTCTATAGGTAATAATTATTATTGGCGAATTTTACTTTGTACAATAGGAAATGTACAGTCAGTCTTTGTTTAATTGGAAAAGGTGGAATTGAAGCCCTGCCTTTGGATTAGGCTGTAATTTGGTGAAATTGTAGTATTGGATACTAGAAACAAGTGTGCCATAAAGTTTTAAAAAATTTTGAAATTTGTTAAAGTTACACCATTTGGAATTTTTTAATATAATTAATATTAATAATAATAATAAAAAAATAATAATATATTATATATATATAATAATTATATATTATAATTATAATTATTATTATTATATTATATATATTATATATATAATATATATATTATATATATTATATATATATATTATATTATATATATAATATAATATATTATATGCATATATTTTTAATATTTCCGAATGTTTTTGATGAAATTTAATAAAATTTGGAAGGCTTATACTTGACATCATGTTTCTTCTGACTATCACATAAGAAAAACAAAAAAAAATTTTTTTGCCCAAAAAAAAACAAAAAAAATTTTTTGAAACCGTTTTGCCCGAGCGGGACCGATTTTTGAGTTTTCTTGTCAATTAATAAAATATTCCTTATAATTTCACCTTTCATTTAAAAAAAGAAAATCGATGGAGACTCAAATAGTTTTTGAGATATTACAATTTCTGTGGAAGCGCGACCAGGTTTCGGTGTCAGCGATGTGTGAGTGCCCGGGAATCCTAATTCTTACACTTTACTGTTCAAAATTGTCTAGAACCTACAAATTTTATCCAATTTTGATGTTCTTGGTCTTAAATTAAAGGAGATAATTTTTCTAAGAGTTTTCCCGAAACTGTTGTTTCAATTATTAATTGTTTATATATTTCTTTGTTACTCAAAGTAAACAATTTACAAGAATTTTGAAAAAAATCGTGTTTATTTTTTATTTTTACATTCCTCATGATCGAAATCAATTTAAATTAGTCTAGTATGACCACCCGATAAATAATAATGCATAATTTAATTAATTTAAATAATTTCGTTAATTAATAAATAGATAACTCTGGTTCTTCTTAAAAAAAATTATATTTTTTACAGATAAATGTATGTTTATTTAAGTAATTTATGTCTATTTTGTTACAAAATAATTTTAAAATTAATAATTATCATTGGTATTAACAATTCGGTTTATATAAAATGTAAATTAAAAATTAATTAATCAATTTTATATTACTTACTTATATCTTTATTTATATATGCATAAATTTGTCTCTAAAAGATACAACTTTGTTAATAATTGTTAATAACAATGATAATTATTAACTGTAAAATTATTTTGTATCAAAAGTGACATAAATTATTTAAATAAACATAAATTTATCTGTAAAAAATAAAATTTTTTTTAAAAAGGACCAGAGTTATCTATTTGTTAATTAACGAAATTATTTAAATAAATTGAATTATGCATTAATATTTATCGGGTGGTCATATTAGACTAATTTAAATTGATTTCGATCATGAGGAATGGAAAAATAAAAAATAAACACGATTTTTTTCAAAATTCTTGTAAATTGTTTACTTTGAGTAACAAAGAAATATATAAACAATTAATAATTAAAACAACAGTTTCGAGGAAACTCTTAGAAAAATTGTCTTCTTTCATTTAAGACCAAGAACATCAAACTCGGATAAAATTTGTAGGTTCTAGACAATTTTGAACAGTAAAGTGTAAGAATTAGCATTCCCGGGCACTCACACATCGCTGACACCGAAACCTGGTCGCGCTTCCACAGAAATTGCAATATCTCAAAAACTATTTGAGTCTCCATCGATTTTCTTTTTTTAAATGAAAGGTGAAATTATAAGGAATATTTTATTAATTGACAAGAAAACTCAAAAATAGGTCCCGCTCGGGCAAAACGGTTTCAAAAAAATTTTTTTGACTTTTTTTGGGCAAAAAAATTTTTTTTGTTTTTTTTTATGTGATAGTCAGAAGAAACATGATGTCAAGTATAAGCCTTCCAAATTTTATTAAATTTCATCAAAAACTTTCGGAAATATTAAGATTTAAAAAAATTATAACAAAAAAATTCAAAATGGCGTAACTTTAACAAATTTCAAAATTTTCAAAAACTTTTTGGCACACTTGTTTCTAGTATCCAATACTACAATTTCACCAAATTACAGCTTAATTCAAAGACCCCATGCAATTCGCATATTTTCTGACGGAGTCTTACCCTTTTGCATTAAAAATTGATCAAATTGGACGTTTTTATAATGAAAAGTTTTGTTTTCACACATAGTTTTTAATGAAAATATTTTAAAAAATTTTTTAAATAATTCACGATAAGATTTTAAAAATTTTTAAATAAAATTTCATTTTCAACAATGTATGTAATTTTTTTCAAATTTTTTGTAAGAATCTTGCACTAAATTAACAATTTTTAAGCCTTGTC